>NW_021011485.1:2292228-2386734 GCF_003987935.1 Bombyx mandarina
CATGTTCAATAACAGGCACTGGGTATTCCAACAAGATTCGGCGCCAGCTCATAGAGCGAAGAGCACACAAGACTGGCTGGCGGCGCGTGAAATCGACTTCATCCGGCACGAAGACTGGCCCTCCTCCAGTCCAGATTTGAATCCGTTAGATTACAAGATATGGCAACACTTGGAGGAAAAGGCGTGCTCAAAGCCTCATCCCGATTTGGAATCACTCAAGACATCCTTGATTAAGGCAGCCGCCGATATTGACATGGACCTCGTTCGTGCTGCGATAGACGACTGGCCGCGCAGATTGAAGGCCTGTATTCAAAATCACGGAGGTCATTTTGAATAAACTTTAGTGTCATAAGAATCTATGTTTTGTTAAGTTCATTTTGGTATATGAATGGTTACATAATCAATAAACTTGTTTCAATTATTTTACATTAAACATGTGACAGAATTTATGACCTGACTAGGTATATAAGTACCACCATCCTGCCTATTTCTGGGGTGAAGCACTCATGTGTTCCAGTTTGTTCTAACTATTACATAAATCTAGTGGAGTCCGGTAAATTTCCGCTGTGACATAAAAACTAGTTGAGCGCTACCTATCGAACTTTGATGGTACTAGAACTGTAATATTCTCTGAGATGCCAACTTTTTTTGCCTACCTAGGTTGATGGCCCTGAGAGGCCATTTCAGCGTAATCCTAACAAGTAGTTGAGCTCACGGGGCTCAAACCTGACGACGTTGCTAACACTAACTCCAGCCGTGAAATCGTCGTGGCCTATGGGATAAGACGTCCGGTGCATTCGTGTTGAGCGATGCATCGGTGTTCGAATCCCGCAGGCGGGTACCAATTATTCTAATGAAATACGTACTCAACAAATGTTCACGATTGACTTCCACGGCGAAAGAATAACATCGTGTAATAAAAATCAAACCCCCAAAAATTATATTTTTCGTAATTACTGGTGGTAGGACCTCTTGTGAGTCCGCGCGGGTATGCACTACCACCCTGTCTATTTCTGCCGTGAAGTAGTAATGTATTTCGGTTTGAAGGATGGGGCAGCCGTTGTAACTATACTTGAGACCTTAGAACTTATATCTCAAGGTGGGTGGCGCATTTACGTCGTATATGTCTACACGAAACACGAAATTTAAATTATATCAGACGGATTTGTAGATCTGGTCCTGAGTACACGGTATTATTAGGTATATATATGTAATATATGTACAACAGAAATTTCATCTTCACGTCTCAAACTGGCTGGTAAACTGTGAATTTATTCATCAATCTAGACAAGAAACAAAAAAAGCTTCAAAAGACGCTTACAAACTTCGCTCTTTGAAATTTCAATAGTACTGTGAAATAATCTTCTCCAAACAAAACTTAAAAAGTTTTCCAGGTTTTAACTATATCCATGAATGACCTTGACTCTAGGATCAGGCCGGCCAAAAATTTCACCTGCGAAGGCAATTAAAATCAACCTGAAAGCGCCCATTAACCTCCTACGTCTTTCGCTTGTCGTCAATCTTACATGCCTATCAATATACCTAATATCGTGAAATAACACTGAAGTATGAAACCTAAATTACGATCAGAATCAGAAACAAGATATGTCAAATTTGACAGAATTCGATAATGTATCTACAATTGATAATGTCTTTGTGAAAAGTTTCTTGTTCGAGACATTACAAGGATTTTTATTGCAATAGACATTTGGAGGCTATTTCGTTTGATAATTGATTCCAGCCATGAGGATCTGTGTGTTGTTCTTAAAGTAAACAATAGCTTTTAGATAAAATAGTTAAAGAAATGTTTGATATTGAATCTTCTGTCACTAATCTGAAGATTTATTTTTATTGGAATTAGAAGTATTTCAATAAAACTCTTATTAGATTTCTTTATAAACACGATGTAATATATTTTCTCACAAGTAACATTTTTTGGGCTTTTATGACCTGGTAACTAAGACCTTTAGGTCAAGTCTTATTTTAATTTATATTTTTATTTTTATGAAAAATGATAATACGAAGTGATATGAAATGAAATAAAATGAGATGAGATGATATGGTAAGAAATATAATCTCAGTAAAACGGTGGTCATTTACTGAGACTTTTTCAGTGAACTTTTTGGAGGATCCCGAAAAGTTATGTTCAGCGGCTTTGTTTTATTTTACCACATTTGTGCACTTTCACAGATACTAAACAGTTAATAAACCACCGTTATGACACATTTAAACCTGAAGAAACACTAAATAGACAAAATAAAACAAATCACAGAACTTCACTCCTCGCGTTCCCGCCAAAAAGTCTCACAAGTAACATTAGTCTATATTCGCATAGATAATACATATAAAATAACACATAAAATAAAAGCAGCCCGCAACAAAACGTTTACAAAGACACCTACCTATTAAATACTTTATTAATTAATTTATTCAACAATGACCTTTTCGCATTAAAAGTGTACATATTCCAAAAATATTCGAAATTGAATTAATATGCGGAAACATTTGGTATCACTAGTATTTTTCTCATAAATACTGTCAAAAGAGCGTAGTTTAGATTTTGTTTTTTTTTTTTGTTTTTTTAGGTTACCTTTGTTTTGAGTACTATTAAGATAATTAATTCATAATTTTATCTTACTTTAAAAGACAGATAATGTTACTTGTAAAAAATAAATGTTGCAAAGATGTTTAATATTAAAAATATTACGTGATAATAAACATTGAAAACCACCCCCTCTCCTGTAAAATTAGTAAGTTCTGAGATTATACAGTTTTAATGCGTTTTTTTTTCCTACCTATGCTGATAGCCTTGAGGGGCTATTTCAGCTTCACCCTAACGTGTGTAGGTGAGCTCACGGGGTTCAAACCGGAGTGTTGCTAACACAGACCCTAGCAAGAGCAGTGCTTCGCTGAATCTACCACCGGATCGGAAGCGCGACCCACTGAGAAGATCCGGCGAGAAACTGAGTGGACTGTATCTATGGGTTAATTCGCTCGTCGAGCCTTTCGTCGCAAGCAACGGGTTCGACTAGGACGGTGACCGGTGCTTGTGGTGCCTAAAAGCACCGTTAATGGATCGGGAGGATCCGTAATGACGGGCTTTAGGCGACGTCGACTGTTTACCATTCGGTCTACAGGATCGGGTATGTAGTTTCCAGCGACCACGATGAGAGGGTTCTCGTGTCGTGCCGCTTTGTCGAAGTGGTTAATGCGAGAAGACGCAATGTTGTTTTGCTGCAACAGAAACCGATATTCTTGAATGTATCGCGAGTCAAACAGTAGGTACATACGATACATAAAAAAGAATAATATTATTGTTGCAAAATACCTTGCATTCATTTGAGAATTTTCATTTTTGCCAATGTCTGGCCCTGTGGCGCAATGGATAACGCGTCTGACTACGGATCAGAAGATTCCAGGTTCGAATCCTGGCAGGGTCGAGTGACTTTATAAAATAGTTTTTGAATACTTCTTTTGAGTTTTAGAGATAACTGGTTTTGAATCTTTTAAAAAAATCGTCAACCTATAATATTAGAACGGTATTATTCTATTCACAGCGCACATTTAAAGCCATTTCTCTTCCAGAGTTTCTCTGTGTGAAAATTGAGGTCTGGAGTAGTTCGCTTATAGCTATAAGACCGACCATTGTACCATGATTAAAGTTATGTTGAAGTCGTGGCCTAAAGGATAAGACGTCCGGTGCATACGTGCTGAGCGATGCAACAGTGTTCGAATCCTGCAGGCGGGTACCAATTTTTTTAATGAAATACGTACTTAACAAATGTTCACGATTGACTTCCACGGTGAAGGAATAGCATCGTGTAATAAAAATCAAACCCGCAAAATTATAATTTGTGTAATTATCGGTGGTAGGACCTCTTGTGAGTCCGCGCTGATAAGTACCACCACCCTGCCTATTTCTGCCGTGAAGCAGTAATACGTTTCGGATTGAAGGGTGGGGCAGCCGTGGTGACTATACTGAGACCTTAGAACTCACATCTCAAGGTGGGTGGCGGCATTTACGATTTAGATGTTTATAGGCTCCGGTAACGACTTAACACCAGGTGGTCTGTAAGGTTATCTACCCATCTAAGCAATAAATAAAAAAAAAACAAAGCTACGAATGTAATTATTAAAATAGTGCAATTCCGCAGCGACAGATAAATACGTTTATCTTTTATCAGACCGACAAGCTATCTTCATTTATCTTTCGAATATTGTATAACCGTATTACAGGTTATTCGATGCTTAAGATAAATAAATATTCACTAGGGTTATTTTGAATAATACAATTTATTTTACAATTATTTGAAAGTCATTTAAAGTATATAAAAAAAAAATCCGTATGTTTAGAGCTTGCGTTTGAAAATGTTTTTTATTTTTATTTTTATTGCTTAGATGGATGGACGAGCTCACAGCCCATCTAATGTTAAGTGGTTACTGGAGCCCATAGACATCTACAACGTAAATGCGCCACCCACCTCAAGATATAAGTTCTAAGATCTCAGTATAGTTACAACGGCTACCCCACCCTTCGAACCGAAACGCATTACTGCTTCACGGCGGAAATAGGCGGGGTGGTGGTACCTACCCGTGCGGACACCCAAGAGGTCCTACAACCAGTAGATTCCACTAGATGGATGGAATTGGGTAGTGAATCTGGTATTAAATGGCTACCAGGGCCTATATACGTCACAACTTGAATGCCACACACCTTGGGACATGAGGTTGAGTAGTCAGTTTCATTGCCCAACAGCTGTTGTGATTGCTTCACAGTGGAAATGGAGAAGATTTACGGTAGGCAGCGGCTTGGCTCTGCCCCTGGCATTGCTGAAGTCCATGGGCGACGGTAACCACTCACCATCAGGTGGGCCGTATGGTCATCTGCCTACATGGGCAATAAAAAAAATTACGATGCTTATTTCTTCCGACAAACTCTCGCTCTGATGAGTTATATTCTAAATTACGTCTTAAAGTATCATATGATAAAATCTCCTTGTAATATTAAAATCCTTTAAATATTTTTAAATATTTTTTCCCCTACCTATTCCTTAGTCTAGGACGCTGTTTCACCTACGCACAGACGGGTAGGTGAGCTCACGGGCTCTACCTGAGAGAATTTGCTAACACTAGCCCTAGAACCACCAGATCGAAATCGTGATCCACTGAGAAGATTCAGTGAGAAACTCATTGAGCTATGTCTTTGGGTATAATCCTGTTTTATTTGAGATTATATTACAGTTAATATGCAGAAGTTTCTTGTATCGACTGTCACAGATCCTTAGAGGTTCTACCATAGAACATGGTATTTAACGGTAAGCCTCGTTAATGGATACAAGCAGATATTACTGACCCAGCTACACCTATTTTATGATACAGACAATAATAATATCTCCTGAAATTTATTGATTTTTGGAACGAAGTTCCTTACGGCATGCTTGGAGGGGATAGGGATTTTGCTGCGCGACCGAACTGAAAAAAATGTGATAGTAAAACCGTAAGAAAAAATCCGTGGAAAAAAGTGCGTGGAATAAAACCGTTAAATGAGACGTGCGCAGGCGCGACAGTCGTATACACAAGCGAGTAGTGTATAATACCTTTCACTTTCTCCCTCTTTCTTTTCGTTCTCTCATCCATTCTCTTTCTATTTTACGTAATTTATTATTTCCTAAAATACTGAATTTCCTAAATACTTTCTTGTACTTAAATAAAAACTAATCAGCAAAATTTAAGAGAAAAATCAAGAAAACCTACATAAAATTGAGCACGATTTTTTTTTTGCAAATTGTGTCGATTCTACATTAGCCGAAGGAACTTCGTTCCTACCTGGTGTCCCACGACACCACATCTTTTATTTATTTATTTCTTTCACTTCATGTATAGTTTACATTGGCGGACTTAATGCCTAAGGCATTCTTTACCAGCCCATACATAAACATAATAATAATATACACATATTTATACATACATATAATAACTTATACAGTACAAAGGAATATATTAATAAATTCACATAACAAATAGCTTCAACTTTTATTAAGTTCCTGACGATTTTGCTAACTTTTTCTATAATATTCGCTGGACCCTTAACTTGAACGCGCATCGGTTAGTAATAGTCCTGATCTCGAGAGGGAGCACATTCCATAGCAGAACAGACTGCACGACGAAAGAGTTACGAACATAACTAGAACTATGTGTGGCACAACGAATTAATAGGCTATGGAGAGAACGTAGGGCCCGCTCATGGCTGTAGTGAAGATATCGAAAATAGGGAGTTAGATAGGAAGAGTCGTCAATGCACGTAAATTACTGTGCTGGTGAATTAGTAGAAGTTAGAGCTCTTTTTTTTTTATTGCTTACATGGGTGGACGAGCTCACAGCCCACACCTGGTGTTAAGTGGTTACTGGAGCCCATAGACATGTACAACGTAAATGCGCCACCCACCTTGAGATATAGTTCTAAGGTCTCAGTATAGTCACAACGGCTGCCCCGCCCTTCAAACCGAAACGCATTGCTGCTTCACCGCAGAATTAGGCAGGGTGGTGGTACTTACCCGTGTGGACTCACAAGAGGTCCTACCACCAGTAATAACCAGCTCAGCACGATGGGAAGATCACATTTACGAAGATTGAAAATAAATCGAAGGCAGCTATTAAGAAGATGATTAAGTTTATTAAGAAGGTAAAATAACACACATCACCATAATCAATTATAGGGTAGATCAAGGCTTGTACCAACACAGTCTCAGTCGCTGATGGTAAGAAATCCTTGAGGCGATACAGAGCACGAAGAATACCTGAGGTCTTTTATCCAGATCGTGTAATAAAAATCAGACCCGCAAAATTATAATTTGCGTAATTTCTGGTGGTAAGTCGCCTTATGAGCCCGCACCTCCCTGCCTATATCAGCCGTTTCGCTTTGAAGGGTGGGGCAGCCGTTTTAAGTGAGACCTTCGAACTCATATCTCAAGGTGGGAGGCGGCATTTACGTTATAGATATCAATATGTCGAACACTATCTTTATCTATATATTGTAGCTGTCCATTATTCATGTTTATCTTTATGTTACGGAAGAGAGTTAGATTTGGGCGTTGAATACACCTAAAAATAATGTAATGCCTTTTGTTCGCACTTGGCACACGAAAATGCGTCAATAATGACAGCAAGGAAAATATGGATTATTTGAGTTTTATTTATTTATTGCTTACTAGCTGACCCGGCAGCCTTCGTAGTGCCTCAATCGATAAATAAAAGACCTAAACTTTTGTAGAAAATAAACTTAAAACAAACAAAAGGAATCCGTCCGACGGAGGACACATCAAAGGAAAAACAAAATTGTTATAGTTATTTTATTCCGAGCACTTTCATATTTATCTACCTTTTAAACATTCTCTGGACTTCCACAAACAATTCAAGACCAAAATTAGCCAAATCGCTCCAGCCGTTCTCGAGTTTTAGCGAGACTAACGAACAGCAAAATTCATTTTTATATATATAGATTTGTGTGGACGAGCTCACGGCCCACCTGGTATTAAATGGTTGCTGGAGCACATAGACATTTACAATGTAAATGCTGACACCCACCTTGAGACATGAAATCTAAGGTCTCAATTTTAACAGTACAACGGCTGCCGCACTCTTCAAACCGAAACGCATTACTGCTTAACGGTAGAAATAGGCAGGACGGTGATACCTACCCGTGCGGACTCAGAAGACGTCCTGCCACCAGTAAAGATATATAAAGAGATCGGAGCCAATCTTAAATCCCAAGTGCATTATAATTTTATATTTAAAACGGGAACAGATCGGGACAACCCTATTTATATTGTAAAATGTTTTATTATGTTGCAGATAATATGAGATGCAATATTTACTATCGCAAAGTGAAACGCGGACTTCTTACCCTACAATGGCAAGTTGCCAATCACATATCGACCTTTGCAACACAGTGCATGTGCATTTCAGATGGTTCACTTCGTTCAGTCAAGCAAATACTAATTTTTGTAAAGATTTAGAAAAACAAATTTGCTTAGTTGAGAATCTTCTTTATATTTTTCATCAGATGAGTTCACCGCCTGCCCTATATAATATATATATTTATTGCCCTTGTAGGCAGACAAGCGTAAGGCCCATCTGATGGTGAGAGGTTAGCGTCGCCAATGGACTTCAACAATGCCAGGGGCAAATCCAAGCCGCTTCCTAACGTTAAGTACTCTCCAGAAGCCTCGTTTGAAGAAGGACATATCAGAATCATCTCAAACAATTTCTCAGAGCACTCCCCAGGAACATAGTACGTTACAGAAGACAGAGAGAAGCAAAGTCCCTCCGCAGACCCAGAGGTTCCAAGAAAGGGATGCTGTCAATCACTTATCATACAACTAACGCCAACTAACGCCAGTAATCATTTAACGCCGAAGGCCGCTGTTGGCGCCATTGCGATGAGATGTAGGGTTCAAGGCTTATTGTTTTTTTTTTGTTTTTTTGGAGCCCATAGACATCCACAACGTAAATGTGCCACCCACCTTGAGATATAAGTTCTAAGGTCTCAGTATAGTTACAACGGCTGCCCCCACCCTTCAAACCGAAACGCATTACTGCTTCACGGCAGAAATAGGCAGACCGGTGGTACCCACCCGCGCGGACTCACAAGAGGTCCTACCACCAGTAATTACGCAAATTATAATTTTGCGGGTTTCATTTTTATTACACGATGTTATTCCTTCACCGTGGAAGTCAATCGTGGACATTTGTTGAGTACGTATTTCATTAGAAAAATTGGTACCCGCCTGAGATTCGAACATCGGTGCATCGCTCAACACGAATGCACCGGACGTCCTATCCGTTAGGCCACGACGACTTCAAGTTAGAAAATCATTATTTCATTTCGTTAATATTTGGGTACCAGTTGTCAGCGGTTCAAACTTCGGGTCTCCAATCAATTACGCACCTACGTGTTTCCAGAATCTTAATTATCATCTCTGTTTTAAGATTGTCCAGACGGAAAGTGTCAGCAATGAAAGGTTATAGCAAGGCATGTCAAATGGAGACCTTATTGAAATAGATTGCACAGTATACTCCTACAGCCTTGCCGATAATGTACCTTGTTGATTCTGACCTCGTTTATATGCAATTTTACGTCCGCATCAGTTTACCCTGCATGAATCACTGTATTCATACGTTGGCCTTGTATCTGGAAACATTTAAAAAACATGTGAACGTTTTCCTGTGGTTGATTCCATTATTCCATAGGACTTGTTTAACATCGGATTTAGTGCCTTGAATACAACTGTACTCTAATAAGGTAAAACCATTGAATAAGGGGCGAAGGCCACTCTGTCGTTCTCCTCATCTTGTGAGGGCATTTGTATGCTGGTTTTATGGGAGACGGGGGGTGGTATTGGATCTGGGTTTTTTTTATTGCTTAGATGGGTGAATGAGCTTACAGCCCACTTGGTATTAAGTGGTTACAAGAGCCCATAGACATCTACAACGTAAATGCACCACCCACCTTGAGATATAAGTTCTAAAGTCTCAGTATAGTTACAACGGCTGCCCCACCCTTCAAACTGAAACGCATTACTGCTACACTGCAGAAATAGGCAGGGTAGTTGTACCTATCCGCGCGGACTCACAAGAGGTCCTGCCACCAGTAAAAGTCCTGTTGAGTACTATATTTGCGAAAGTTCTTAGTTTAGTCACTCGGAAATGATTCCGTCATCAGTTGTCATCCTAGGAGAGGATCTAAGCGCTCAGGGAGTTGACCAAATTTACTGGCACAGAATAAAAAGTCACGTTACATAATTATCTAAAAACATGTAGAAAGCCAACAATTAGGGTTATCAAGCATCGAGTTCGTTAACGCGTTCAAAATCGCTACGGGTTCGACGAAAACGATGACCGATGCTTGAGGTACCTAGAAGCACCGTTAGTGTATCGGGAGGATCGGAAATGTCGTGTTTTGGGCGACCACTTTCCATTTTGTCCGCAAGATTGGGAATATTGTGGCACCTAGGCTGATGCCTAGTTTGTCTAAAACAGACCGATTACAAACACAAACGGAAACATAAAACACTTTTGATAGCATCTACCCGCAGACGAATTTGAAGAGACTGGGTCCCGCTTAACTGCATTCCTAACATCTCCAAATCGAGTCGCCGTGAAGTTTACGCACCGCAATCTAAATGAACTGTCGCCGGAACGTGTTCATCGAACGCACCAGACTGAAGTGCTTCACGATTTCTTAACATTTTCATAAGATCAAGGAATAAATCGACATTTGTGTCGGCGCTGGGCTGGCGATAAGCCGTAGCGATCGTTTTCAAGATAGCGCGTGTTCAATAATCGAGTGTGTGTGTGTGTGTGTGTTTGTATTATTTACAACGATGAAGAAAAATCAATGGATCACGCCGTTCAAGAAACAGGTATAGTCCTTATGCTGTGTGAGCGTCGGATGACTGGTCGTTCAAGTCTTTGTACTATAAAGCCGGAAGGTTTAGTTTTTGTAAGGGAAAAGATTGATGATAGCAGTCAAAAGCCATATACGTAACCTCCTTCTCTGAACTAATGCTGTCGATAAGCTGCAAAATAATTTTATATGTCTATCTTTTTTTATTGCTTAGATGGGTGGACGAGCTCATGGTCCACCTGGTGTTAAGTGGTTACCGGAGTCCATAGGCGTCTACAGTGTAAATGCGGCCACCCACCTTGAGATATAAGTTGTAAGGTCTCAGTTTTTACAATACAACGGCTGCCCCACCCTTCAAACCAAAATGTATTACTGCTTCACGGCAGAAATAGGCAGGGTGGTGGTACCTACCCGTCCGGACTCACAAAACGTCCTACCACCAGTTAAGTAAGATTTGAGATGAGTGAGTAAATAGCAATATTGCAATTATGGAAATGTTTTTCTTTTATCACGCAAGCTAGTCTTAATGTTAGATAAGGGCGTATTTCATTAGGAAAATTGGTGCTTGCTCGTAGAACTTGAAAACGGGCGTAGTCGCATCGCTTCTTAGTAGTACATCGGGTGTCTTATCCCTAAGGCTGCGACGACCTTTTCAATTATGTCGATTTGCTTTAGATTATCATTACAAACCAAGAAAATCAAACTTAGGAATTTACGGAATCAATAACCGATCAGGGGCCTTTACATTTAAGGGGGGGGTGGCGGCAATCACATTATGCGGCGACCACTTAACTATACACGCACCGTGAGCTCGTTCACCCGTCTATGCAATAAAAAACATGGACCATTCCAGTCCCCTAAACAATTAAGACATTTTTAGGGGGAGGGTGATAGGAGAGATGTGCTCCGCACTAAACGCTTCACTTCCCCCTTTGCCTTTTCATGAGTTCTGTCTCATGCGAGGTTTGAATGCTGGTCGTTGAGCGACAGGAGGTTTTAGTCGGTTCAACTCCGACATGCCCCGCCCTCCATCCCCAGTGGAGGGCGGAAGTCCGGTGATTTCCTCCTGACAAAAACAAAAAAAAAAAACCGCTGACATATTCTAGTATTCCAAATTTCGCGGATTGTAACCTTAACATTGCACAATTAACTTAACATTATATTAAAACACCTCGAGAGGCTCATCGTACCAGTAAAGAGGATGGAAAAAAGCCTCCAAGGACGCAGTCCAATACGTTGGTCCGACCAGATCCGCAACGCTCTTAATTCCAAATTTCACAACGACCTCCATACCACCAGAGACAAAAACAGACGGAGGAAGATCGTGCGAGACGTCACGACCCTCAGCATTGAGGTATACGACGCAAGGACGAAAAGGATTACATCGTAGTAACCTGGAACCAGTGCTTTGAGATAGACTGCCTTTCCAGGGAGTATTTTAGCCAAACAATATAAGAGCCCGGAACTCCGCTGTATGCTATTTAAAAGAAGTTTCAAAAGAGCCCTAGTTGGAAACATCAGTTTGACACTGAAATTATCTTTGCCCTTGAAGAAGACCTAAGCCTTCTGATGCCCTAACTTCTTTTAACAAAAATGTGCCCAAAAAGAATTCACCCTTTTTTCCTACATAAGCTGATAGCCTTGAGATGCTATTTCAGCCTAACCTTAACTAGTAGGTGAGCTCACGGGGCTCAAAACTAATGACGTTGCTAACACAAACCGTAGCAAGAGCCGTGCTTCGCAGAATCTACCATCGGATCGGGAGCGCGACCCACTGCGAAGATCCGGCAAGGAACTAAGTGGCTGTGTCTGTGGGTTAATTTACTCGTCGAACCCGGTCGAGAACAATGACCGGTGCTTGAGGTACCTAGAAACACCGTTAGTGGATCGGGAAGATCCGAAATGACGTGTTTTGGGCGACGTCGACTGCTTTCGTTCTGTCCGCAAGATTGGGAATATTGTGGCACCTAGGCTGATGCCTAGTTTGTCTAAAACAAACCGATTGCAAATACAAACGGAAACATAAAACACTTTTGATAGCATCTAACCGCAGACGAATTTGAAAGATGTTTTAATCGTAAACACCAATTTAGATATTTATTTAGTTAATCGCGGTTTCTCCCGCAACGAATTTAGGGAAAGCGGAAAACATTTAATGTGGCCAAACAAACAGACTTGTTTTATTTTCTTTTTTGCTGTAAATTTTGCTGTGCGTCGTTTCGGATATTTTATTTTCGGTTATCCGAAATTTAAATGCTGGGAGACTTGAACGGGAATTATAAAATAGATTGGAAAAATCATTACTTCGCTGTTATAACTGGCATTGGCTATTTTTTAATGAAAAATTTTGAGCACTTTTTGTTAGAGGAAACCTTACAAGTTCGCGTCACCGACATGCTTATGTTATCGAAGATTGATGTGCAACGTAAGCTATAGACCGAACCAGCTGAGTTTATCCCCGGATTCTCTCAGTGGGTCGCGATTCCGTGATAGATTCAGCGAAGTATTGCTCTTATCAAGTCTAATCTTAGCAAGTTCTATCAGAATGAGCCCGTGAATTCAGGATACTTGGGGTCGACATTTCGAGTGATGTCCAATTTCGGAGTCATTTGGAAGGCAAAGCCAAGTTGGCGTCCAAAATGCTGGGAGTCCTCAACAAAGCGAAGCGGTATTTCACGCCTGGACAAAGACTTTTGCTTTATAAAGCACAAGTCCGGCCTCGCGTGGAGTACTGCTCCCATCTCTGGACTGGGGCTCCCAAATACCAGCTTCTTCCATTTGACTCCATACAGAGGAGGGCCGTTCGAGTCGTCGATAATCCCATTCTCACGGATCGTTTGGAACCTTTGGGTCTGCGGAGGGACTTCAGTTCCCTCTGTATTTTGTACCGTATGTTCCATGGGGGGTGCTCTGAGGAATTGTTCGAGATGATACCAGCATCTCTTTTTTACCATCGCACCGCCCGCCACCGGAGTAGAGTTCATCCATACTACCTGGAGCCACTGCGGTCATCGACAGTGCGTTTCCAGAGGTCTTTTTTGCCACGTACCATCCGGCTATGGAATGAGCTCCCCACCACGGTGTTTCCTGAGCGCTATGACATATCCTTCTTTAAAAGAGGCTTGTGGAGAGTATTAGGCGGTAGGCAGCGGCTTGGCTCTGCCCCTGGCATTGCTGAAGTCCATGGGCGACGGTAACCACTCACCATCAGGTGGGCCGTATGCCGGTCTGCCTACAGGGAAATTTAAAAAAAAAAATCTCACCCACCAGTTAGGATAGGACCAAAATACCCCCTCGCACCTAATAGCAGTTACGTTGGCAAAAAAACAGGAATTTTACATGGCCACGCACAGTTACAATTACTAAGTAATTAACACAAATAAAAATAATTGAAGTCCTGATAACCAATCAGTGCTTCAAATATTACTTGACATTGCTGTGTAGGTAATGTAGGTTAATTATAGCTTGACTTTGTTTTCATTGAATAAGATCGAAGAGATACAAAGTCGCGGCTTACTTGGAGATATGCGATAACCGACCGATATTTTGATCACACCATTACTATCGCTCAGCTTGAGATCAAAATTCAAAGTCAAAGTCTTTATTGTTCAACTCCTGTCACACCTTAGTATACATGACTTAGTATATATAACGGAAGAACATACGGCACTGATGGTGAGTGGTTACCATCGCCCATGGACTTCAGCAATGTCAGGGACAGAGCCAAGCCCCTGCCTACCGTTGAGTGCTCTCCACAAGCCTCGTTTTAAGAAGGACATATAATGGACATATCATATGGAATGGAGCTCATTCCATAGCCGGATGGTACGTGGCAAAAAAGACGTCTGGAAACGTACTATCGATAAACGCAGCGGTTCCAGATAAAATGGATGAACTCTGCTCCGATGGCGGGAGGTGCGATGATAAAAAGGAGATGAGGGGATCGTCTCAAACAATTATCACAGAATAGTGGAAATTCAGTAAAAGCTTAGATTACGCTAACGACATTTTCAAGACCATAATAATCTATACTCATATTATAAAGAGGAAAGATTTGTTTGTTTGTTTGTATTGAATAGGCTCCGAAACTACTGAACCGATTTGAAAAATTATTTCACTGTTTGGAAGCTACACTGTTCGCGAGCAACACAGGCTATATTTTTTGAAAAAAATAGGGATCTTTACTAAAACTCCAATAATGTAACCCAAGGTGTAAAAAAATTACCTAAAATATTCCATACATCGCGTGCCCTGAGAATACTATTGATGATGGAATAAAATAATGTACTACGACTTTGTAGAACACATTATTATTTACAAAAAGTATCGCGACAGCATATGTCTAACTATTGTAGTTATGCCGCAATAAGTGTTCTTTTATTTAAAAAAATAAAACAACGTCAAATATCGTTGAAATTTTTGTTAAAGACCCGAGCGGAGCCGGAGCGAGCCGCTATCTATACTAATATTATAAAGAGGAAAGATTTGTTTGTTTTTTTGTTTCGAATAGGCTCCGAAACTACTGGACCGATTTGAAAAATTCTTTTTCCATTAGAAGCCGACATTGTCCCTGATGAACATAGGCTACTTTTTTTATTTTATTTTTTTGGTTTCATTTGTGTTTTTATGTTTCCGAAGCGAAGCGAGGGCGGGTCGCTAGTGTGTTTATAATTTGCAGTTGTTGACATACAACTTTAATTATTTTTAGTTAACTAAATAGTGACGTTGCGCCGACATGTAATATCATTACAATAAAAAAGTCGAGATTAAACGTAGTATAAAATTAGTTTGAATTATGCCACGGCTCGTAATAAATAAATGGGAACAAATAACGCACGGTCACCCCTGCCCCAAATTAAGACTCCCTGTGTTATGGGTACCAGAGACTAGCATACATAGTTATATAATAAATAATAATAATAATAAATAATAATAAAACCGACATGTGGAGGGTGGTATCTACAGAAATAATCCCGGTAGTTGTGTCGGTGAATGGTTTGGTCCCTAAAAGCCTCTCAAAACATCTCGAGAGGCTTGGTCTCAACAAAAAGTCGGTGGTGGCCCAAATGCAAAAAGCAGTCTTGCTCGACAATGCCCGTATAGTTCGCCGGTTTCTCTCCCAATAGTCCCTAACGCTCCGGCCGATTGTTGCCCACCTCGCCGGAGTGTGTCCTGCCGTCTTCCCAGGCGTGGCAGTGTTTAATACACTATAATAATAATACAGCCAGAATCCTCCACCAAGAGCTCGCCCTTAAGTATGGCCTCATCGAACAGAGGCTACCGTATTATAAGTACCAGCCGGACGCTGTACTCGAAAACGACCGTGCCAAGCTCTACTGGGACCGGCCCATCATTACGGACAGGACTATTCTTGCGAATAAGCCTGATATCGTGCTGATGGACCAGACGGAGTCTCGGGTATTTCTGGTGGATATCACCATCCCCTACGACGAGAACCTCGTGCGGGCCGAGGCAGATAAAAAGACCAAATATTTGGACCTGGCGCACGAGGTGACCGACATGTGGAGGGTGGTATCTACAGAAATAATCCCGGTAGTTGTGTCGGTGAATGGTTTGGTCCCTAAAAGCCTCTCAAAACATCTCGAGAGGCTTGGTCTCAACAAAAAGTCGGTGGTGGCCCAAATGCAAAAAGCAGTCTTGCTCGACAATGCCCGTATAGTTCGCCGGTTTCTCTCCCAATAGTCCCTAACGCTCCGGCCGATTGTTGCCCACCTCGCCGGAGTGTGTCCTGCCGTCTTCCCAGGCGTGGCAGTGTTTAATACACAATAATAATAATAAATATTTACTAACAATCACACCACGTTAACTGGTCCCGTGATAAATTCGTAACGAACATGTGTTACAGGTACCAGGTAACGGAAATAAATGTAAGATTTTTATTATACACATACATATAGGTATATTTAATATACATCCATAACCCTGGAAAAGACATTTATATTTATCATACAAATATCTTCCCTTGGCGGGATTCGAACCCGCGACCCCCTTGTGTAGTGACTATGTCACTTACCACTACACCTGACGGCCGTTAAATATACGTTTAAATATATACATAAGTTGATAATAAGCACCCATACAATTAGCAAACAAACCTGTTCATCTCCACGAATGTTTGTCCGATGTGGGAATCGAGCCCACGACCTTCGGAGCGACAGTCAGAGGCTTTAATTACTACACCACCGAGTCAGTCAATTAGCTTCGAATCACATCATCAGGGCCGTCATTCTACCGTGCACTATTACTTATTATACTATTATTCTACGCGCACGCTACCACAGCCCATTGAGTTTCTCGCCGGATCTTCTCAGTAGGTCGCGATTCCGATCCGGTGGTAGATTCTGCGAAGCACTGCTCTTGCTGGGGCCAGTGTTAGCTACACTCCCGGTTAGAGCCCCGTGAGCTCACCTACACGTCAAGGAGAAGCTGAAATAGCCTCCCAAGGCTACCAGCATAGCTAGGGAAAAATACAAAAAAAAAGGACACGCTACTCCGTCACACATTATCACGCATACGATACGTGATCTTCTCTTTCCCGTTTCCTGCAGCAACTCACACGCTAACGCTCTACATATCCTTAAAGCGTAACGACCCTGCCAAACTTGGAACCTTCATAGACCTTTAACCTTCCTTACCAGCAGAAGATTCGTTGTCATTATTTTATCAATTTCTGTTGCATAGGCGATGGGACTGTACAAAAAAATGGATATAGAGCGTCGATTTCTATCCTTAATAATTTTAATTTTTTGCTGACCTAAGCTGTTAGCCTTGAGAGGCTATGTCAGCGTAATTTAACAAGCAGGTGAGCTCACGGGATTCAAATCTGACATTGCTAACACTGACCCTAGCAAGAGCAGTGCTTCGCAGAATCTACGACCGGATCGGAAACAAGATCCACTGAAAGGATCCGGCGAGAAACTCTGTGGGTTAAATTTTAAAGGACCTATGGCTATTTTTATTAATGAGTCTTTATGTTTCATGTTTCTATTGTATTACAGAACGGTTGTCTTATCCTTGAAGGCGGTACGCAACTAATGGAAATTGTAATTGACTTCAATCAAAAGACAAATATATACTTATATATTGTGTCTTTCTCTTTCTGTCAGAGATAATTTCGGAAATTGGTAAAACAATTCGATCCTTGGCAGGTCAAGTATTTGCCCAAAATAAATAATCGAGTAGGTACCTATCTATTAAATTATGATTTAAGACATTTTACAGAGCACCTCAAAATTCTTCAATTTCTTAGGTAACAATGGATAATTTATTATCTATATATTAATACGTGAAGTAAAAACTTTGTATCCCTTTTTACGAAAATTGCGCGGACGGAGGAGTATGAAATTTTCCACACTTATAGAGAATATAGAGAAGAAGTGCACAATGCTAATATTTTTTTTAAATAATGCGTAAAAGATACATTAAATCAATAAAGAAAACATTACACACACTACATACCATTTATTTGACGCACAACCGCATGCATACTATTTATTGTCAAACATTTGTTCTTGACGTCTGCAGTCAAATTGAGAATAGATTAAATATTGTTTGTCTTTGTTAATATTTTTTATAGTGTAGTCATGGCGAAATTTGTGATTATAGAAGCATAAAATAAAATCATAATAGTGTACAAACTTACAATTCCAATTAATTATAGTCGAATTTCGACTACTGCGGGACCACTAGTTTCTATAAATTACCTACCTTCCTACCTACCTTCTATAAATTCTATAAATTATGTATAACATATAATTTTTACTAATGCAGTCTTTTTGCAAAATTTTTTCGTTAAACGCCACCTATTGGCAACATACAAAAACATTTTTGGTCTATTAACATTCATGTTACTTGTGTTTTTTTTTTAATTTCAATTTATGTCAGCAAACGTAGACGCGAGCAAAGCCGCGGGTCAACACTATGAAGCATAAACTGTAAAACGAGCTTACAATAACAACATTCATTCTAAATCAGCTGATTAAAGCCATTTAAATCTTTTTATCATAACATTTTTGTCCGTATCTTGAAAAGGCGATGCTGATGATAAGATACTTCAGAAAGTAGCCACTCATAATGCGTAAGGAAAAATGTTACTACTATCTTTTAGTAGGACAATTTCGACAAACATATCGGTACCTATATAATAATACCTTTGGCTTTGCGACTGAGGCAGAAACTTCCCTGCCACCATCAGAGCAGATGGAAACACAGTCCTATACTGACGGTGTGCCATCATGAGTCCACACAACACTCTACCATTTTTTTTTTTTTTATTGCTTAGATAGGTGGACGAGCTCACAGTCCACCTGGTGTTAAGTGGTTACTGGAGCCTATAGACATCTACAACGTAAATGCGCCACCCACCTTGAGATATAAGTTCTAAGATCTCAGTATAGTTACAACGGCTGCCCTACCCTTCATTACTGCTGAAACGCATTACTGCTTCACAGCAGAAATAGGTAAGGCGGTGTTACCTACCCGCGCGGACTCACAAGAGGTCCTACCACCAGTAAACAAGAGGTCCTACCACCAGTATTCTGCCTCAAATAAATCAGTGTATCCTATCATGAATGGTTATTGAAATGTTAAGTTATACATATATCTCGCTGCCTACGAACGGATCTTACGCGCGGTTTTTTTTTATATTTATACATTTCCTGATCGGTAAACCTGCTTTTCTTAAGCTGATGTTTACGCCATTTTTGCCATAAACTAAGACATTGTCATTGCCAATGTTAAAGATTATTTCTCGCTAGTCCCCAACAGAAAATTCTCCGTGTACTTTTCAACTAAGAACTGTTAATATGGTGTTTCTTATTAGGACATGTACCTATAATGAAAAAAAACTAAAATGTACATTAAAAACAATAAAAAGACACGCTAAATAAATTTATTGAGATCGGTCCTGGATACGTATGCAAAACTTTGAAGTTATTTGGATGTCTTGAAATTAGTGATAATTATGGTTGAGAGGTCGCCATATACATACGGTTATCGTGGTATGGATATGTGATGCGTAGAGAGAATATGCATGTGACTAGGAGACGTATGGAAATGGTAGTGCAAGGTAGAGTGGGAAGAGGTCGACCGAAGAAGACATGGATGGAGTGTGTGAATGACGATATGAGAGAGAGAGGAGAGAGTGTGACGGCTAATAGAAGAGAATGGAATAGAAAAATTCGCTGTGCCGACCCCAGCTAGTGGGATAACACACTTGGTGACGTACTGTGGAGAGTGAGAGAGAGGCTGCCGGTCTGTAACCTGGAACCAAGTTAAGGAGCAAGCGCAAGAAAGGACTACCCTAGGACTACTGCTATGGTTGAAAGATTCTCTTACATAGACAATACACATACATTACTGGTGGTAGGACCTCTTGTGAGTCCGCACGTGTAGGTACCACCACCCCGCCTATTTCTGCCGTGAAACAGTAATGCGTTTCGGTTTGAAGAGTGAGGTAGCCGTTGTAACTATACTGAGGCCTTAGAACTTATATCTCAAGGTGGGTGGCGCATTTACGTTGTAGATGTCTATGGACTCCAGTAACCACTTAACACCAGGTGGACTGTGAGCTCGTCTACCCACCTCCTCCTCCGTGCGTCGTATTCCTCAGTTCTGAGGGTCGTGACCTTTACTGAGCACTTTTGTCAGGACTTTGTTCTTCCATTAACTTCTGTCCTCCGCGCAGTGGATAGCGACATTGATGCTGGATTCCAAAGTCGTCTTAATCTGATCGGACCAGCGCATGGGACTACGCCCCCTAGGCCTCTTTCCTTCCACTTTGCCGCTGATGAGAAGTCTTTCGAGATTGTCACCCTTTTTTCTCGCAACGTGACCGAAAAACTCTAAGATCCTACGTAGGCAAATGGTGGAGAGTCTTAAAGGAGACGCCTAGTTCTTCCAGGATTGATGCGTTTGTCCGATGCGCCGTCCAGGCAATCCGCAGCATTTTCCTCCAGCACCACATCTCAAACGCCTACCCACCTAAGCAATAAAAAAAAAGCACATAAACAAATATTATCAAATTCACTATTGCCAAACACCAAAAGTGGCGTTTAAGTTGTTTCTCTTTTGTAGCTTCCAGCGATTCCTTGTGCCATACACGACCGATTCGTCAGCTTAATACAAATAACAATCAAAACCTAACAAAGGTTTTATTTAGATTTTTCCGCAACGAACCTAAAAGGTTATTTCGATTGACGTGAATTTGTTTTCATTGCCGCCAATTAATACGCGAGCACGTTTTCATTGTTGTAAATTGATAGTCTTCGGAGTTAGAACTAATTTTAGCTCATTGAATTTGTGAGGGGTTTTAATTTATCAACCTTTTTAATGTAGTAAACTAATTTGCTAATTTATTCGAATTGAAGGGGCCTATGTTCAGCAGTGGACGTTGATAATGAAGCTAATTTACAGGCCAAGGTTTTCTTTTTTAATAAATGAAATCAAATCAAATCAATTTTTTTATCTATACATTAATACGTGAAGCAAAAACTTTGGACCCCTTCTTACGAAAATTGCGCGGACGGAGGAGTATGAAATTTCCCTCACTTATAGAGAATATAGAGAAGGAGTGCAGAATGTTAATATTTTTTTTAAATTATGCATAAAAAATACGTTAACTCAATAAAAAAAACAATACACACACTACCATGTTTTTTGACACACACACGCACGCTTACTTGTACTGCATATACTACACTTGTTATTGTCAAACTGTTCTTATTGCTTAAATAAAGACTGTGGTCAAATTGAGAATAGATTAAATATTGTTTGTCTTTGTTAATATTTGTCTAAAGTGTAGTCTTAGCGAAATCTGTGATTAAATAGAAGTCTTAGACAATAGAATCATAATAGTGTATATACAAACTTATAATTTATAGTCAAATTTCGACTACCGGGGGAGCATTAGTTCAACATAAATGAAGGTACATACTTGTTGAACGTCAATAAGAACTACCGCCAATTCACAAAAACTAGCCTCCGCCCTGAGAAGAATAGGCAAGAAACTCAGCGGACATGTCTTTTTTATTTTAAATATATATTTTTTTTTTAATATTAGGTATTAGATCGAATAATCGAAGCAGCTGGTTTTGTTCGGACGATGCACGCTAAGAGCTCGCAAGTATTAGTACCGTCATCATTACTTCTCGTCCGAGCGTCGCTAGAATAGTCTCTTACAGTACCAACGATTAGGTAGAGAAAAGGACCTACACAATCTCTGGCTTTCTGGTATGCAAGAAAGGCATCCTTCAAATGCCTTCAAAACTTTTTACTGGTGGTAGGACCTCTTGTGAGTCCGGACGAATAGGTACCACCGCCTTGCCTATTTCTGCCGTGAAGCAGTAATGCGTTTCGCGAATGCGCGAATTTTAGGGTCCTACCCACTAAGCGACTCCCCTGTGCACTCTTCGCCCAAGCGTCCGATCCCCTCCGAGGTCAGAACCCGGATGAGGAAGGGGGGAGAGTATTACGCCCATCTGATGGTTTTTTTATTGCTTAGGTGGGCGGACGAGCTCACAGTCCATCTGATGGTGAGTGGTTACCGTCACCCATAGACTTCAACTATGCCAGGGGCAGAGCTAAGTCGCTACCTACCATTAAATACTCTCCACAAGCCTTGTTAGAAGAAGGACATGTCATAGCGCTCGGGAAGCACCGTGGAGGGGAGCTCATTCCAAAGCCGGATGGTACGTGGAAAAAACGATCTTTGTAAACGCAGTGTGGATAAGACTACTCTCCAGTAACCGTATAACATCATACTCTATGAACTCATACTCTATGAATACAAATTTAAAAACAACTAAAGTCTACGCTGCCCACATTCCATTGGATAACTACTTTTATATATTTTACTGCTTTAGGACCTTATTCATTTTTATTCTAATTCGAAATCGAAATGGCTCCAAATCATTGGTACCCCAATCAGTGCTATCATTGAAGAGCTAAGCTTTGAGCAGTTAAGTCTACACGGCACCAATTAAAACCACCATATTCTTCCCGCAATTAATTAATATGTTCAACAATATATCTTGAGACAATAGGCGCGATGACGCTCTATCTTAACTATGCTCTTAATTCCACTGATGATGACTGATCATAGTCCTTAACTATGACGTAGACCACGGATTTGTAATAATGCAGTACAAAAATCCATACAGCATCATTCCAGTTTGGATTCAATCTAGCTTAGTACATTTTTATTTATTTATTTACTTATTGGATTGGTGGACGAGTTCATGCCCTACCTGGTGTTAAATGGTTACTGGAGTCCATAGACATCTACAACGTAAATGCCGCCACTTTGAGACATGAGTTGTAAGGTCTCAGTTTTAACAGTACAACGGCTGCCCTGCCCTTCAGACCGAAACGCATTACTGCTTCACGGCAGAAATAGGCAGGGTGGTACATACCCGTGCGGACTCACAAGACGTCCTAACACCACTAATTACGCAAATTATAATTTTACGGGTTTGATTCATCCATACTAATTGATTGAGTTCATCCATACTACCTGGAGCCACTGCGGTCATCCACAGTGCGTTTCCAGAGGTCTTTTTTGCCACGTACCATCCGACTTTGGAATGAGCTCCCCTCCACGGTGTTTCCCGGGCGCTATGACATGTCCTTCTTCAAACGAGGCTTGTGGAGAGTATTAAGCGGTAGGCAGCAGCTTGGCTCTGCCCCTGGCATTGCTGAAGTCCATGGGCGACAGTAACCACTCACCATCAGGTGGGCCGTATGCTCGTCTGCCTACAAGGGCAATAAAAAAAAAATTATTACACGATGTTATTCCTTCAACGTAGAAGTCAATCGTGAACGTTTGTTAAGTACGTATTTCATTGGAAAAATTGGTACCCGCCTAGAGGATTCGAACACCGGTGCATCGCTACATACGAATGCACCGGGCGTCTTATCCTCTAGGCCATGACGACTTCAATTGCAATTGAAAATTTGTATTTCAGTTTTATCTTAATTGACTAAAAAAAAGATAGGCTTTGTGGAAGAGTATTTGCGAGAGAAGAGTGTGAGTACAGAGATGAGGTATGATAGACCTGAATTGGAAAAGATATGCCGACTCCACCTAGTGGGCTAAGGGTATAAAAAGTTTTTTTACTAATATTTTCAGTGTACACTAAGTACAGGTCGTCGCGGCTTAAAAAATAAAACGGCCGGTGCATTCGTGTTGAGCAATACACGGGATGTTCGAATCCCAGGCGGGTACCAATTTTTCTAATGAAATACGTACTCAAAAAACTGTTCACTATTGACTTCCACGGTGAAGGAATAACATCGGGTAATAAAAACCAAACCCGCAAATTTTAATTTGCGTAATTACTGATGGTAGGACCTCTAGTCAGGCTGCGCGGGTAGGTACTACCACCCTGCCTATTTCTGCCTTGAAGCAGTAATGCGTTTCAGTTTAAAGGGCGGGGCAGCCGTTGTAACTATTCTTGAGACCTTAGAACTTATATCTCAAGGTGGGTGGCGCATTTACGTCGTAGATGTCTATGGGCTCCAGTAACTACGTAACACCAGGTGGGCTGTGAGCTCGTCCACCCTTCTAAACATTAAAAAAAGTATATTCCACTGCACTTGTTTCAGTGCTTTGTGACGGCCGGGGTGTGTCTCAACATGGCCAGCCACGGACTGGTGATGGGTTTCTCGGCCATCTTAGTACCGCAACTCCAGCAGCCCGATTCACCGATACCCGTTGACTACTCCACAGGATCGTGGATCGGTAAGGTCTAACTTCTTAATTAAAACATACATCATCATCACAGTCGGTTGCTCTTGGCGGAGCAGTCGTGGTCATGTAGAATTCTTGTTTATTAAAGCCTTGACGGATGTTTTCCATAGCTTGCGAACCGAGACCTGGCGCACGTACTCGTTAAGTAGGGGTTCAGTAAGGTCTTTCATCTGATCAGTCCAGCGCATAGGGATTCGTCCACGAGATCTCTTACCATTAAAGCCAACAATCACCATTAACTTCTATTATACTTTTATAATATAATCACAAATTTCGCTAAAACTATATTAAAGATAAATAATATTAAAGATAAATAATATTAAAGACAAAAAATATTAATCTATTCTCCGTTTGACCACAGACTTTAAACAATAACAAAAGTTTGACAATTGACAATAAACAAAGAATATAATCATTATTATATATATGTCTGTGCTGTGTCAAATACATGATAGTCTGTGTAATGATTTTTTTTCTTGATTTAATGTATTTTTTAAAAAACATATTAGCATTCTGCACTCCTTCTCTACATTCTCTATAAGTGTGAGATATTTCATACTCCTCCGTCCGCGCAATTTTCGTAATAATCTAAAGATAATCAAAACTCAAACACCAAACCAGTTCAAACAACAAACCAGGCACTGTCATCTGGCCTCAATTTAGAATTGCCTACGTTATGGGTACCATAGACTGACATGCATATTTTTACATATTTTAATAAATACATACATAGATAATAAACACCCAGATAAAGCCTCTAACTACTGCACCAACGTGTCAGTCAAAAAATTAATTATACAATTCAACATAAACGAATTTTTTATCGAAAACAAAAAATTAGCTGAATTTTTTTTTACGTATCATTAATTAACTAGATGATGACTTCGCTCGGTTTTTTTTTGATAACGCCATCTTGTTGTGTCTTTAAAGCGGTTAGTTGCCCTCAATTAAGAAAAATAGTAATATTATTCGCCAATAGATGTCGGGAAGAGTTGATTATTGAAAACACGAATAAAACAACATTTTCTGAAAATAAATCGTAGCGATTTATCGCCCCCGAAATCCTCTGTATACTAAATTTTATGAAAATCGTTGAAGCCGTTTCCGAGATTCAGATTATATATAATATATTAATATACAAGAATTAGTCGTTTAAAGGTATAAGATTATAAGGAAAATATTGCAACGTTGCGTTGTAATTGTTACAGAGGCATTCTTTTATTTCGATTAGCTCGCATTAACCCTCATATCAAGTTTAAGGTACTTTAAGTGCTCACAGGAAACCACGGAACCTACAAAAAATGAGGTCTAAAATCTAAATCATAATTGTGTATAAAGTAAAGTAATTGTAAAGTTTAAAACTATCACAACTTTTTTATTATTATTGTTGCTTAGATGGGTGGACGACCCCACCTCGTTTTAAGTGGTTACCAGAGCACATAGATATCTACAACGTAAATGCACCCCCCATCTTGAGACATGATTTCTAAGGTCTCAGCTTTAACAGTACAACGCCTGCCTTTCAAACCAGAAGACATTACTGCTTCACGGCAGAAGTAGGCAGGGTGGTGCTACCCGAATGGATTCACAAGACGCTTTACCTCCAAATAAACCTCAAATAATCTTCTTTTTTTTATTGCTTAGATGGGTGGACGAGCTCACCGCCCACCTGGTGTTAAGTGGTTACTGGAGCCCATGGACATCTACAACGTAAATGCGCCACCCACCTTGAGATATAAGTTCTAAGGTCTCAAGTAAGTTACAACGGCTGCCCCACTCTTCAAACCGAAACGCATTACTGCTTCACGGCAGAAATAGGCAGGGTGGTGGTACCTACCCGCGCGGACTCACAAGAGGTCCTACCACCAGTAAAATATCATCTGGAATCTGGATCTAGAAATAAATAGAAATATTCTTCAGAATATTTTTCAAAAACGTTGTTTTCGTTACAGCTTCGATCCCCGGCTTCGCTTTGGTCGTCGGAAACTTCATCGTCCCCACAATCATGGCTAAATACGGACGACGAACAGCAAATCTCATCAGCATAGCTCCCATGATCACCGGCTGGTTCAATATATTGCTGGCAAGAAATGTTTCTGCCTTACTCATCGCAAGATTCAATCAAGGCATAGCTATGGGCATGAGCGCTTCCCTGGGACCCGTCCTAATCGGAGAATACACCAGCCCCAATAATCGAGGTGCATTCCTGACGAGTATCTCATTGACGATCGCCACAGGAGTTCTGGCGGTCCACAGTATGGGCTCGTATTTGTCATGGCAAACGACTGCCTTGGTTTGCGCATTCATTGCCTTTGTGGATCTTCTGATCGTGATCTACTCACCGGAATCGCCGAGTTGGTTGGCCGACCAAGGACGCTATGACGAATGCCGGAAAGTCTTCAGATGGTTGAGAAGCGAAGAAGAGGAAGAGGAATTGGAGAGAATGATAGAAGCGGCCATAGTCGTGAGAGAGTCGAAAGCGGACGTCAATCTTTCAGAATCGTTCTTAAATAAAGTCAAAAGAAACGTTTCACACTTCTGCTCAACGATCATGAAAAGAGAGTTTTACAGACCTATTTTTATCATGATGCACATTTACACGTTAGGACAATGGGCTGGAGCTAACATCCTAGCTGCTTATACTGTAGACATATTCACGGCTGTCATAGGAGAAGACATAAATATGCCTTTGTTAATAATAACGCTGGACGCCCAGAGAATCGTTTCGAACGCCGCAGCCATTTTTGTCATTAAGAAAATTAAGAGACGGACAATGCTGTTTTCGACTGTTACCTTAAATTTGTTCGCTTTTATCTCCACCGCTGCTTATACGTATTGTAAAGGGCGCGGTTTGTTACCTTTCGACCATCCCGTCATAGGTATAGCTCTGATACACATCCACATGTTCACAATAGCGACGGGCACAGTCCCATTACCCTTCATTATAGCAGGAGAATTGTTCCCTCTGGAGTTCAGGAGTCTAGCCGGTGGTATAAGCGTACTGTTCTTATCAACGAATCTATTTATAGCCGTTAAAACGTTTTCACTATTATTAAAGTCCATCGGTATACACGGTGCGTATCTGATATATGCTGGCGTCGTAGCTTATTGCTTGGTTATAGCTGGCTTCTTCCTGCCAGAAACGAAAGACCGGACGCTACAAGAAATAGAAGACGAATTCCGAGGTAGACCGTTAACTGTTGAGGAGTTGAAATCCACTCAGTCGTTGACCTCGTGGAAGCTAAGAAGCCAAGACAGACGTTGCAGCAGTCCTGTTGTATAGTTGCCTATATAAGCGTTTGAGCTCAGAAATCGTCTGATCATTAGTAATGGCGATATCCATAGCCTATATATTCAAATATTGATAGTAGGATACGAAATAAACATATTAAATATGCTATAAAATATTAAATCGTATATAGCCAAAACCGACAACTCAAGACAGATCAGCCTGGCGCGGTAGAGTGAGGAGACCCGACCCCAGATAACGGGAACAGGGTCGGATAGTAGTAGTAGTATATATCTATATTTCGTCCGTCAAGCATCTAGTACGAAATAGCACAGGGAAGGGACTAGAGCTTTCGTTTTCCCGCAATTTCTGGGACTGCTGTGTTGTGACTGCGAACGTTGTTTTTTAATTAAATGTCACACTTGGAGACTAGCCAACAAAAAAACTTTCTAATCGACAATATAATTGCATAATCAAAAAACTAAAAGTAGGTATAGCTTATTTGAGTAATTCTTTATCCATAATATGCATTTAATTAATTTGGAAAAAAACGCTAAAAAATCTCGGTCCTTAACCTGTTAAATTATTATGGCAATCACAAAGTACAATGTACCTGTCGTTAGTTAGGATGAATAACTATCATTTTCGGCGATATGAATTTTTATATATAAAGGTATATATTTAAAACCGAACTAATAATTTAATATTAAAACAATAATAAAATAAGACATAAACATTATCAAAAGCAAAACATTAACTGTCCCCTTCGCACTCATAAGCTAGACCGCGCGAGAGAGAGATGGGCAGAGTTTTCGTGATGCGCATGCAGTGCGACGTCACGCCGCGCGCTTATTCACAAACACTACACAAGCGCAACGTGTGAATGTGATGAACGCGATGGTACATGGTAGGCGGGGTGGGAGGTGTTAAGGTTTATTTTCGTTACGGAATTTCTTGATTCGGACGCCGCGCTCAAAGCCCGCGATAAAAGCTATGCAATATATAAAATCAGTTGACCACCGTTTTTTCTCTCACATCACTCACTTAAAAACATTAAGGATTGTTGTTTGATGCCGGGTTTCATTCGTCAGCTGCATTGAATTAGAATGAAGATTCACTAATTATTAATTACCTAGATACCATAAATACTTATACTAAATTTAGCAACGGGATATTTTCCTTTGCTGAAATAATAATAAAATATGTTAAGTAACCAATACCTTACCTACGGAGCCGAAACGTGGACACTGACTGTGCGACTAGTCCACCAATTAAAAGTTACTCAGCGGGCTATGGAGCGAGCTATGCTCGGTTTGTCATTGCGAGACCGAATACGCAATGAGGTCATTCGGGCAAAAACCAAAGTGATCGATATAGCTCGCAGAGTTAGTAAGCTGAAGTGGCAGTGGGCTGGTCACATATGTCGCAGAACCGATAACCGTTGGGGTAGACGTGTTCTGGAGTGGAGACCGCGAACCGGCAAACGTAGTGTGGGACGCCCTCCTGCTAGATGGAGCGACGACCTGCGCAAGGCAGCTGGCAGTAACTGGATGCGTAGAACCGAAGATCGGGTTCAGTGGCGAGCTTTGGGGGAGGCCTTTGTCCAGCAGTGGACTGCCGCAGGCTGATGATGATGATGAAATAACCAATGTTATTAATTATTAACCAATCAATTTTATACTTAACCTTTGACGTTCAAAATTAGCTTAAGACAATAAAACACGAAGTCTCGTTTACTATATTACTGTTTTTAGTCTTGGGTGATAGACAAGGACCGCTTGATAGAAAGCGGTCAGTTATACTTGTGTACATCAGTAGTGCCAAAAGCACAGCCAAGCCGCTACCGATCCCTTTTCCAGACCTCGCTTGGAGAGGGATGCACATTGTTGTAGTTTGTTGATGAGCTCACTAGGAATACGAGTTACTTATTTGTTATTTTTATTTCTGACTAGCTGACCCGGCAGAATTCGTAGTGCCTCAATCGATAAATAAAAGACCTAAACTTTGGTATAAAATAAACTTAAAACAAAAGGAATTCGTCCTACGGGGGACTCATCAATGGGAAAACAAAATTGTTATTTTTATTTAATTCCGAGCATTTTCATGTTTGTCTGTCTACCTTTTAAACATTCTCTGGACTTTCACAAATAATTCAAGACCAAAAGTAGCCAAATTGGTCAAGCCGTTCTCGAGTTTTAGCGAAACTAACGAACAGAAATTCATTTTTATATATATAAATGAAAAGACATTGCAATTAAAAAGCCAAGCGAGATTTTAGCGCGCTATGTTTGAACGAAGCTTTAAGTGTTGTAAGTAAGTCACTATTTGCCTAGGTGGCGGTCATAATTTAATGAATGACCACTTCAGATAGAAATACTTCAAAAGGGCGTCAGTCATCTTTGCTCGGTAGATCGAAAGCATCAATTTGACAATTGACGTCGAATTAATACTGAAAAAAAAACATGTGTGCAATTCACACGTGTTAGAAGTCAAACCTTCAAAAATTAAAATACAATTATCCTAAATGTCTAAGTATATTATGTAAAATTTTGTCATTAGTAAATAATTGTAAATCATCTTTTATAGTATGAGGTAGCGCCCTCTGTGAATCGATATTTTAACGTAACGTATAATCCTAAATTGAAATTCACTACAAGAGGTTTCATACGCACGTTAGTATTAAAAAATTTCATAGATGGCGCTGTGTTAAAAAATTTCGACACTTCCGTTGCATACCTGCGTGACGTTACATCTGTAAAAATTTTACCCTCATGCGCCTAAAGAAGTTTCGCTTCAACAAAAAAATACATACCAATTAACTATCTTGTTTCATCTTAGGACTAGATCCTAAAGAGTTCAAAAACATGTGATATTAATTAAATATTTATAAGATATTACGATATACATAAATTATTAATCAGTTAATATTTTTAAGTCCGATATATTGTTATTTGCGAATTAAATTCGTTATAACAACAAAACAAAAAAAATATTATTTATTGTATTTACATACATTTGAATGTACTTTTTAATGAAAAATAAATATATTATGAGAATAAATGAATTGTTATTTAATGGGATCCTCAACTTTCCGATAGCCGAAATTAGTTTTGCTATCGACGGGGCTTCTAATCTTAAGCACGATATTAGAAGAACGGACGGACGGATTATATAAGTATAAAGCTATAGCTAAAGCGCTTTTTCATTAGGTCTATTGTACACTATAGTGTAGTGATTTTCGGTCATAGTTAGTATGGTATAGCGTGTAAACAGCTACACCGTGTGAGGTTTTTAGGTTTTTATTGCCGTATAGACAGAGGAGCATAGGGCCCACCTAATAGTGAGTCGTCAGCAATGTCAGGGGCGGAGTCAAGCTACTGCCTACCGTTAAGTACTCTCCATAAGCCTCGTTTGAAGAAGGATATGTCATAGCGCTCGGGAAACACCTTAGAGGGGAGCTCATTACAAAGCGGGATGGTACGCGACAAAAAAGATCTCTGGAAGCGCACTGTAGATGAACGCAATGGCTATAGGTAGTATAGATGAACTCTACTCCGATGGCGGGCGGTGCGAAGAGTTTTATTTTTATTTTGTTTTATTGCCCTTGTAGGCAAACGAACATACGGCCCACCTGATGGTGAGTGGTTACCGTCGCCCATGGACTTCAAAAATGCCAGGGGCACAGCTAAGCCGCTGTCTACCGTTTAATGCTCTCCACAAGCCTCGTTTGCAGAAGGACATGTCATAGCGCTCGGGAAACACCGTGGAGGGGAGCTCATTCCATAGCCGGATGGTAAGTGGCAAAAAAGATCTCTGGAAGCGCACTGTGGATGAACGCAGTGGCTCTAGGCAGTATGGATGAACTCTACTCCGATGTCGGGCGGTGCAGTGGCTTAAAGAAGCGTGTCGCGAACTGTGGGAATAGTTTCAGCGAGCCATAGTTACTATATGGTGTTTGTCAGAGGTACATCCACCGTTTCACAGCGTTGCCACATACCCTCGCACCTCCCAGCTGCCTCGCAGCCTTTGGTGGGAAGGCAGCTTAACACTGGCCCTAGCAAAAGCAGTGCTTCGCAGAATCTACCACCGGATTGGAATCGGGACCCACTGAGAAGATCCGGCGAGAAACTCTGCGGATTAATTTCATTGTATCCACGAAATGAAACTAAAATCATTTCATTGTATTCACAAAATGAAACTAAAATCACGTAGGTTTCATTTAGGACATCCAATATTACAATTAAACTCAAGGAATTGGCGAAATTCATTAACAGTTCAACTTGACGTAAAATATTATTTTGAATAAACAAACAAACATGATGAACGTTGATAACGATTTATTAAAAATTGTAAAGGGTAAGTAATTTGTAAGATTTACAATGGCTATTTTAAAATAATACTGTCAGAAAATTAAAAATTAAACAAGCAACATTGATTTATACACATAATAAAATAATATGTTGTATAATAACTTTTTGTTTGATAACTTTATAGTTCGGCAATATTAGCTGTGTATGTTTTTCTTTTATTTTATTGCATGTATGGGTGGAGGAACTCACAGTCCACCTGGTGTTAAGTGATTACCGGAGCCCATTACATAAATGCTGCCACCCCCCTTGAGATATGAGTTTTTTTTTTTTTTTATTGCTTAGATGGGTGGACGTGCTTACAGCCCACCTGGTGCTAAGTGGTTACTAGAGCCCATAGAAATCTACAACGTAAATACGCCACCCACCTTGAGACATGAGTTCTAAAGTCTCAAGTATACTTACAACGGCTGCCCCACCCTTCAAACCGAAACGCATTACTGCTGCACGGCAGAAATAGGCAGGGTGGTGGTACCTACCCGCGCGGATTCACATGAGGCCCTACCACCAGTAATTACGCAAATTATAATTTTGCGGGTTTGATTTTTATTACACGATGCTATTCCTTCACCGTGGAAGTCAATCGTGAATATTTGTTGAATACGTATTTCATTAGGAAAATTGGTACCCGCCTGCGGGATCGAACACCGGTGCATCGCTCAACACGTATGCATCGGACGTCTTATCCTTTAGGCCACGACGATGTACACTAGCCGTCGACGACATTCGTCAAACACGTCTTTATAAAACCACTTAAGTGTATAAAACCAGTTAGAAGAACCCAATTAATGAAAACAAAACAAAAAAAACATTAGTGTTGTATTGGTTAGACGGCCATAAATTCCGTGACAATTTAATTTGCTTAAAAGTAAAGAAATTATAACTGATCGCGCTCTCAAAATACATTAATTTGTAACTCAAACGTTCATTCGGTAAAATTAGGTACTCGATCAGAGACCGTAGCGTTAACAAGAGTCTCGCGTTTTATAAATAGAACCAGCAAATAACGAGCATAAATCTGGACGGTCCGTAAATGTTGAGAGCGAACCGCGGGCCCGCGGACTCCTCTTGCATTCTGTTAACGGACGTCCAATCTCCGCCCGGGGTCAGAACCCGGGTAAGGTAGGTATGGTATGGTTTCCCGCGGTCAACTCTACACTACGAGCGGCGCTATCCCGAGGATGTCCGTTGTTGACGACACCGGCACCTACCTGATGTACGGGGGCCCGTCCGGATACTCGGGCGGTGTCGCTGGTAAGATAACCCGCTGGATAGCCCGAATAAGCCTTTTTTTAGGTGGAGGCCGAACCTCCTACGAAACTCCCCACCTAGGGGGCGCGCGGGATATCTGAAACTCAATGGGCTGCAGATGCTGGAAGTAAAACGCGGGCACAAGGATGATATTTTGGGCCCTACACACTAAACGACTCCCCTACGCTTTCTCCCAAATGTCCGATCCCTCCTGATTTCATAGTTCGAACGGAGTAAGGAGGTTAGGGTGGTCAACGCCGCAACCAGACGCGCGACTCCCCAAAGAACGCTCGGCCGAAGGAGCCTTCAAGGCGATCCGATCGCTCTGAATAATCGACCATTGACACCTCCGACCACAAGGTGGACCCCTCGAGGAGACTGACCTAACTACATACAAGCTTTAGTCAACTTTTAGGCGATCGATGATTAAATAACTCACAATAAGCACACTCGACATGTTATCATGTGGAAATGAAAAACCACTCATTAATTATTATAACTGTTATCCACGGGCCCAATTAGTGGAAGCCAATCTTATTCCTGTTCGCTAAAATTAACATTTAAGATAATATCAATATCCAATTAATTGCAATTCAAACCTTTGTGAAAATTAGTGTCGGAACGCACTTGCGCATTCATCTAAATACGAACGACTAAAATACAGTGCTCGCTGCAGTATGTAATATAAACAATTATAAAATAAAAATCATACAAACATATCTGCAATATGCCTCGTCGCAGACAATGGATGACGCCATTTATAAATCAGGTAAAAATTGCACAAAAATATTAATCAAGTGCTCTGAGAAATTGATCGATTGACACATCATGCACTTTTAAAAAAAAAAAGTAGAAGTTATACTTTATTTTTATTAAATTTATTTCTTATGTTTTATATATTAAATAATTAATAATAAATATTTAACGTTAATAATTTAATAATATTTAGTATTAATTATATTAAATAATAATGTTATCATTTATATTACTAAAAAATGAATGCTAATAACACTTTTTTTTACGAGTGTACATGCGCGAAAGTTCACCTGCGGCTATATTCAGACTCGCCAAGTTACGTCAGTCGTATTGTAATGAGCGATTTAGTGGGCAACTTCATTCTGTTAATTTTGTGTCACGGTGCGCGCGCATCGTAAAATTTAACTCTCATAAATTTTGTCATAACGCGCCTAAAGAAGTATAACTTCAACAATTGTAGTAATTTTTAATTAAGAATTTTTTTATTAATCTGTTTATTAACCGATCTATCCATTGTTACCATGAAGACGTGTTTTTTTTTGTAGTTTTCGAACTGGATACTTTTTAACTGTAATTCTATCCGTGTCTTTAGACATTGTTAACCTTATTTTATGCTATTGAAGTCAAGAGACTATTGGTACCGCCTCGTGATGTACGAACGAATATTTGACACTTTTAGTTTCTATCAGGAGGTCTGTGATGGCATTCGCGTTGTGATGGAATCAGTTAACTACCAAACCGTTATAATACACAAAATCGATAGTCATACTTATTGGTGGTAGGACCTCTTGTGAGTCCGCACGGGTAGTTACCACCACCCTATCTATTTCTGCCGTGAAGCAGTAATGCGTTTCGGTTTGAAAGGCGGAGCAACCGTTGTAACTATACTGAGACCTTAGAACTTATATCTGAAGGTGAGTGGCCCATTTACGTTGTAGATGTCTATAGGCTCCAGTAAACACTTAACACCAAGTGGTCGGTCTGTAAGCTCGTCCACCCATCTAAGTAATAAATAAATAAAACTTATTTTAATTATTTATTCATTCAAACATTTTCAGTGCTTCGCCACATCAGGTGTGACACTCAACATGTTGACACACGGCTTCATGTACGGATTCAATACGGGACTGTTCGCACAGTTGAGGAAGACTAAAGAGATACAGTTGGATTTGGAGTTAGAGTCTTGGCTGGGTAAGGGAAGGATGTTTCAAAATTATTCTCAGCAAACATACATAAGACGTTAGCTGGGTTGCGTTCAAGTGTTCTTCTTTTTTAATTGCTGCTTAGTTAAGTAGACCAGCTCACGGCTCACTTGGTATTAAGGATTTACTGCAGCTACAACAACATAAATACCGCCACACACTTTGAGACTTCTTTTCTAAGTATCAGTTTCATAGTATAGCAACTATCCCGATCCTTCAAGCCGAAACACATGCTTCACGGCAAAAGTAGACAAGGTGTTGGTATTCTACACAGGCTCATAAGATCAAGCCTACCACCAGCTATTATGAAAAATATTTTTTTTGCGGGTTTGTCTTTTATTAAACGACTAGTGGCACGCACCGGCTCCGCTCGGGTCTTTAACAAAAATTTCAACGACGTTCATTTATTTATTTGTTAAATAAAAGAACACTTATTGCGGCATAACTATAATAATTAGTCATATGTTGTCGGGACACTTTTTGTAAATAATAATGTGCTCTACAAAGTCGTAGAACATTATTTCGTTCTATCATCAATAGTTTTCGCAGGGCACGCGATGTAAAGAATATTTCAGGAATTTTTTTTACACCATGAGTTACATTATTGGAATTTTAGTAAGGATCCCTAATTTTTTCAAAAAAGACTATAGCCCGTGTCTCTCGAGAATAGTGTAGCTTCCAAACAGTGAAAGAATTTTTCAAATCGGTTCAGTAGTTTCAAAGCCTATTCAATACAAACAAATCTTTCCTCTTTATAATATTAGTGCAGATGTTATTCCTTAATTGTGGAAGTCATTCGTGAACATGTGTTTAGTGCGAGTTTCATTAGAAACATTAGTACCCGTCTACATGATTGGAACACCGGCTCAGCTGCATCGCTCGATACGAATGCCCAGGTGTCTTAAGCTTTAGGCCACGATGACTTCAAGCTTTTATTTAGAAGTTCAGATACAGAGGAAAGTTACCCAGTATTTCACGAAGAAGAATAAAAACTAATCAAGTCATTAAATCAAAATGCGTTAAAATTATAAACTTACTTAATAATGAGTTACTACGTAGGGCTAATTTTGAGCACATAGCACCAATTTACCTCATTCTGCTGCTAAGTATTCATGTGATTCATTCTTAAAGGGCGAGACAGTCATTTTGTCTAGCAAATAAATGTTGACTGCCCATTCGCAACTTTTGATATTCTTTCCACTACCTATAATTTACTATATGCTTTTCATGTATTTTTTGCAGCCTCGTCAACCAACTTATCATTCATCGTTGGAACGCTATTCAGTTCAATATTCATGGATCGTTTCGGCAGGAGACCTGCATTCATAATTGCATCGGCCACCATGATAATCAGCTGGTTAATATTCATTGCAGCTAAATCCTTCACCGCTTTATTAGTTGCCAAAATATTTCAAGGATTCTCTGCAGGTGTTGAAAGTACTACAGGCTACATTTTAGTAGGGGAATACGTTAGCCCTAATTACAGAGCATCATTCTTGGCAAGTATTCAACCGTCCATGCTGTTTGGGGATTTCTTAACCCACGGTTTAAGTTCTATATGCGATTGGCGTAATGTAGCTATTATTCTTGCATTCTTTTCGATCCCTGGATTGGCGTTTGTTGTTTTTTCACCGGAATCACCGAGTTTTTTGGCAAAAATCGGAAAGCATGACCAATGTAAAAAGGTGTTCTACTGGCTAAGAGGTCCCGATGAAAATAATGAAGTTGAAATGTTGATTAGGACCAATTTACCTTCGAAACAAAATGCTATTAACAATGATAAGATAAATGGTTACAAAAAAGTGATACATAAATTGTCCTTCTTTGATACTTTTTTAAAGAAAAGAGAACTACGTATTTCGCTCTTTATCATGATTCATTTGCAACTTATTAACTTGTTTTCCGGTGCTTTTCTGTATGATAATTACACTGTAGACGTACATACAGCTGTATTTGGTACCGACAAAGATCAGTACATGTATTTAATTGTAATGTATTTAGATATAGTGAGAATGTCCTCATCAATATTCTCTGTTTTTCTCACGCAAAAATTAAAACGGCGTAACATGCTCCTAAGCTTAGTCAGCCTTAACATATTAATGTATCTATTACTCGGAATGTATGTACTATGCAAAAATCATAACTTATTACCATTTGATCACATATCGATCGGTATGACTCTGTATGGTTTTAACTATTTTTCTTTAGCGGCTGGATCTGCTTCTTTACCTAATATTGTGGCCGGAGAAATATTCCCTTTGGCCAATAGAAGCGCTTGTGGGGTGGTTTGTAACATAATGGCTTCATTATACACGTTCATCAATATCAAAAACATTCCTTATATCTTTTCTAAAGTTGGTGTCAGCGGAGTTTTCTTTATGAACGCCGCCCTACTCTCATATGCCCTCGGCATGACAATGTACACGTTACCAGAAACAAAAGATAAAACGCTCTTAGAAATAGAAATCATATTAAGAGGGTGTCCTATTGCTGATGATGATGAGACAATGATTAATCTGAAAAAACATAATGAGACAAACTTCTAATAAAATCCAAAGAATAAACTAACTACATTGACTCGCAAACTTAAAGTAAGTGCAGATTCGGAGATGAAAATTCATGTATCCTTTTGTGTCAACTCAATATACGCAAAAATTTCAAAGATTCCAGAACTCATTACAGCATTATATTCTTGATCTCTCATAACCATAAATGCTGACTTACCAAAATGGTTCAATGACCCGAAAATAATTTTGTTTTTTGACGCGAAAAATCTCCAATAAAATCTCTTCTCCACTAATGCATGCCATGCTACTCTTGGACTCCGAGGGCTACAAGATATCTTCTAACTTTATTAAGCCGGCGCGGTCAACGAATGCTTGGTTTCTCAAGCATTAGCGATCGTATCGTACGAAAGTTCGAGCAGGCTGCGTGAGTGGGGCATATATTATAACTGTAAGGAAGGCACTGGGTAAAGAAGAAGATGTAAGAAAGAGCACGAAGCAAAAAAACCATATGATTTCAAATGATCCGAGTCGAAGAATAGTGTAGTGAGGATTAGAATATTGTGTGTATAGAATGGATACTGGTTCGTTTTGACATGCTAGTACATTTGGACCACCTTTGTTATTGTCCGACAGCTGTCAATAAAAGTTAGAATACTTTTTGCTTAAAATCGATTTCAGTACATATTCTTTATCCAATATCCTTCTTTATTGCATTTGAGGCAGATGAGAGCACACGCCACACCAGATGGTGAGTGGTTACTGTCGCTCATAGGCGTACTAATATCATGAAGTACTATTCGAACACCTCATCTGATGAAGCACATGTCAAGCTCAAGAAATTAGGTGGACAGAAATGGAATTTAATTTATTCTTTTAATTTTTTCGTGAAGAACGTGTGATTGGTCCATCATGAGTTACGTGGCAAGTGGATATCCCAAAGTGAATGGAAATATCAGTAGCATGGTAAAACATACAATTGACTTTTCTCAAAACCACGGCTGATATGGAAAGGGCGATGGTACTTGGTAAAGGTTAAAATTGGAAAAAATATCATTATAAAAAAAAACTTCTTCACCTGTTTGAAAGGACTAAACGTGATTGAAGTTCAATTCAAAACTGTTGATGCTAATATCAAATAAAACGCACCTTTCAACACTAATACAACAACACTAATAGGATGTCTCTTCACTTCCCTAATCATAGACAGAATTGGCCGGAGATCTGCAGTGCTTATCAGCTCAGTTATCATAGTCTGCGGTTGGATAACATTCAACTTGGCTTCATCGTTTCCTGCCTTATTATTAGCAAAAATATTTCAAGAAACATCTGTGGGTCTTGGAACCTTAATGGGTGGTATTTTAATTGCAGAATACAGCAGTTCAAAATACCGAGGATCTATCATCGCAACAAAGCCTACAGCTATGTTGATTGGAATTTCAACTTCGCATTTGCTTGGATTGTTTTATAACTGGTCTCATATTTCTCTAATATTTTTATTTTACTCTTTACCCGGATTGTTAATTGCTTTCTGTATTTACACGGGAATCACCGACTTTTTTGGCAACTAAAGAACGTTACGATGAATGCAGATAGGTTTTCTGCTGGTTGGTCTAAACGACGATGACGAACTGGAGGAGAACATGATCGAAGCCGATGTGATCCTCAAAAAAGCCAAGAAAAGTTATACAAAGAAAGTGTCAATATTGATTAAGGAAAATTTTACATACTTTGTCAAGTCGTTCAAAATGCGTGAATTTCACGTTCTGCTATTTATAGTGATACATTTAAATGTTCTTTTTCAATTTTCCGATGCTATTGTTCACGATTTGTATCCTTTGAACATTCACACAGCCTTATATGGTACTAGCATTTACATGTTCAAAGTGATCATCATCATTAATCATCATCATCATCATCATCATCATCATCACCAGCCTACAGCACTCCACTGCTGCTCGCCACTGAACACGATCCTCGGTTTCTTTCATCCACCTCCTGCCTGTAATAATAGTAAAGTAAAGTAATAAAAGTAATCGCATCATTTGATATGCAAAGAATTTTATCTACTGTTTTTGCATTTTATTTAACCTCTAAAATAAGAAGGCGTCCGCTCTTGCTCGCGCTTATGGGACTGAATGTACTAGCGTTTCTGTGTGGGGCCAGATACATATACGCTAGGCGTCACAATCTTCTACCTTTTGATCATATAGCTATTGTGATATGCTTGCAACTTTCCCATTTGTTCACCAGCGGAGCTGGCGCTACTTCTTTGCCCACAATAATTAGTAATGAATTATATCCAATGGCAAATAGAGGTTTGTGTGGATCAATTTGTAATGCATTTTTCTCGATTCACATGTTTGTAAACATCAAAACCGCGCCGTATTTATTCTCTCTGATTGGTGTAGATGGAACGTTTTGGTCCTATGCAGTGGTGCTGTTTTATAGTCTGTTTGCGTCTTAAGCGCTGGGGTTCGGGATAAATAAAACTTCCACTGAAATAAAAATTAAAACTTTATCACTTAGAACACTCACAGAACGCTTTACAATTTGTAATCCGCTTCGCTTCAAGTGATCCGTTCGCTATTTCGCTTCGAGTAGATCCGATTACTAAATCCGTATCAACTCTGCAACGCTTTTATAGTGAATACGAAATCCTTAGAATTATCGAGAACGTTCCTGACAAGTAAAGTAGTTTCAGTAAGTGTTTCCACTATTTGACAATAGATGGCGTTGTGCTTCCCAAGCGTTCTCGATTTTACTAGTTCTTTTGATAGTCGTTTCGGCTATTCAATGATAGATGACGTTGCTCTTACCGGTAAAATAGTATGGCATCAAAAAGTAAAGATAAGGCTCTTCAAGAAATAGAAGATAAACTCAGAGGATAATCTATAGCTCGTCGTAGTAAAACTTTGAGCTTGAAATGTGAGGATTGTAAGGAAATCGTTCTTAACAAGTAAAACTTTTTTTTGTAAAATTACAATTAGAGTCCCCCGCCAAATAGCCTAGCTGTGTTCCGGCATGTGAGTTGGAGAGCCAGTTCTATTCCTTCCCTTTCCTCTTCCTTGTTTGGGGTGATCCTTGGTGATACTTGGAACTTGCAGAGCAGACTAGCTTGCGAACTTGCGGGACACGATCGTTTGATGGGGGTCTAGGGAGACCCTGTGAAATGGTATTCGCCACCGCCCGCCGGTCAGTAGGAGACCTGAACCCAGGTGTCACTACTAAACTCCGCCCCGGGAAGCTGTTCCATTAAGCGGGTACAATCTTGTCATGCGATCGACGTTGCGGGCCATTCCACGCCTTGTGTCAGCCTCTTACACAACCGGTGGCCGAGCACACGCTATGTTCCTGCTTTATTCAGGTATTGCTATGAATTTACCGCGAAATTCCTACCTCACCCACTCCCACTATCCACATAAAAGTCTATTATTTTTTTTATCGAAGATACCCCAGTCCACATTTAATGTTATGTTTAATGTTTCAGCAATGTTAGGGGCTTACATAGCAACCTGGAGGGCATACACCACCACCTTGAGACGGCGCAGCCTGCCCTACTTTTTCTGACAGAGACGCAGATATCTCGGACGCCGACGTCCGTCGAGGCGATCGTCATCGACCTACGACACCGGTCCCCGCAGTACGGGGGCTTTTCAGGCCACTCGGGCGGTGTCGCTAGAAGGATAAGAATCAGCCTTTCTGTTAGGCTGGATGCTGAACTTCCTAGAAAGATCCCGCACCTAGGGGTCGCGCTGGGTATGTGAGACTCGACGGTCCGCAAATATTGAGAGCAAACCGTGAACCCAAGGATGATTTTAGGGCCATTTTTTGTGCCGAGGCCGTTCCTCCTACGAAATTGAGCACCCGGGATGTCTGTAACTCGACAGTCTGTAAATTTTAGAAGTGAACTACGGGCTCACGGGGAGTATTTAGGGAACTACACACTAAGCGACTCCCCTGAACTTACTCCTAAGCTTTTGATCCTCCCCGAGGTCTGAATCCGAACGGAGTAAGGGGTCATCGCAGTCAACACTGCAACCAGACGCGCGACTGACACAAAGAACTTCAAGGCGAAACGAAGGTTCTGGAAAGTCGGCTGTCTCGGTACGTCGGCCCGTCAGGCAAGCGGGTCCACTGGTTCTGACATATCCCGCTGTATCGGACTGAGTCTAGACGCGATACACCACAAACCGGTCGCTCTTTTGATGTCACTCCTGAGCGGCGCGCTAACGCATGGACATGTTATCATGTCGAAATTAAAAATCTTTATTAAATATAATATATGTCGGCGCAACGTCACTATTTAGTTAACTAAAAATAGTTAAAGTTAACCGTTTCCTTAATGTTACGCATGTCAACTACAAGTACCCCCACTTTGTACTATAAATACGAGTGATTATTGTCGCACAAAACTAGGCAGGGAGTTCATGCCCGGGCAGAGGGTTTTTTTTTTTTTTTTTTTTTCGGGCCGGGGGCCGTACCTCCTACGAGGTCCCCGCGCCTCGGGGGCGTGCGGGGTATGTGAGACTCAACGATCTGCAGGTGTTGAGAGCAGATCGTGGGCCCAAGGATTTTAGGACCCACCCACTAAACGACTCCCCTGCACTCTTACACCCGACGTCCGATCTCCGTCCGGGGTCAGAACCCAGTCAGAGTAGGGGGTTCCCGCGGTCAACCAGACACGCGGCGCCACCCCGAGGACGCCCGACGTAGTCGACGATCAACGACGTCGGTCTCCGCGGTGCCGCTGGTGTTCCGGGATAGGGAATTGCCCCAAGGCCCGATCCCCCCCCCAAGGGGACACGAAGACCCGACGGCGCACAAAACATTTCGGTTCGAGCAGCCGAACGAGGCGGAGCTCTCTTTTATTATCGCTGTACACTTTGAATGTTATCAATGTAATTCATTGGAAAAGTGAGTCTTAACTAATGTCACTACGGAAAGCAATCATAATGGTGAAGAGAATGGTGCCAGCAATGCTGGCGTTATCATTTTAAAAACACCAACGAACCATCCTGATTCGTCATAAATGTTGTCCAGGGGCCCAACTTGTGGAAGCCTTACCTTATTCGTGTTCGCTAAAGTTTACATTTAAAACAATATTAATGTGCAATCCAATTAATCGCTATTCAAACCAATGTGAACATTACTGCTGCACTTAGGCATTCATCAAAATGCAAACGACTTAAATACAGTGCTCGCTGCGTACTTTTAAATACGATTATAAAATAAAAATCTTCAACATATTATCTACAAAATGCCTCGTCGCAGACAATGGATGACGCCATTTATAAAACAAGTAAAATTTTCAAAAATTATTATTAAACCGCTCTGAGAAATTGTTCGATTGACACATCATGCAATTTTGAAAATAATTGTATTTGTAATTGTAATTTAAAGTATTTTTTTAATTTAGAAAATTCTGTATCAACACATTTTTAACCATCTGCTTATGTTTTTAAACACCTGTTTATTAATTTATCTATCCATTGTTATCAAAAAGACGTGTTTTTTTTTGTAGTTTTCGAACTGAATTTTAGACACAAATAGAATTACAGTTAACATTCGTTAACCTTATTTATATTTTTTTATCTTGTTGATTTTGTGTGCTATAGAAGTCAAGAAACTATTGGTGCCACCTCATGCTACTCAAACGAATATTTGACACTTTTAGTTTTGATCAGAAGATCGGTAATGGCATTCAGGTTGTGATGGCACATACCACAGATAGCATCAATAGTAAAAATTATACTGAATTTAATTATTATAATTATTAATATTCAAATATTTTCAGTGTTTCGTCACATCAGGTGTGACACTCAATATGTTGACACACGGCTTCATGTACGGATTCAATACGGGACTGTTCGCACAGTTGAGGAAGACTAAAGAAATACAGTTGGATTTGGAGTTAGAGTCTTGGCTGGGTAAGGGAATGGATGTTTAAGAATTTTCTGAGCAACCGTACAGATGACCTCAGTTGGGTTGCGTTCTAGTGTTTTCTATTTAAGTTATGACTTAGATAAATAGACCAGCTCACGGCCCACCTGGTATTAAGTGTTTACCAGAGCCCAAAGACATCAACATCATAAATACCGCCACACACTTTGAGACTTCATTTCTAAGTCTCAGTTTTATAGTACAGCAAGGTGCCTTGATCCTTCAAGCCGAAACACATGACCGCTACACGGCAGAAGTAGGCAGGGTCTTGGTACCCCATACGGGCTCATAAGATTATATTTTTTGCGGATTTGTCTTTTATTAAACGATGTTCTTCCTTAATTGTGGCAGTCATTCGTGAACATGTGTTCAGTGCGCGTTTCATTAGAAGCATTAGTACCTGTCTACATGATTCGAACACCGGATAGCTGTATCGCTCGATCCGAATGCCCAGGTGTCTTAACCTTTAAGCCACGATGACTGCTAGCTTTTATTCCGAAGTTCAGATACAGTGGGAAGTTACTAAGTATTTCACGAGGAAGAATAAAAACTAATCAAGTGCGTTAAATCAAATCATCAATCAAAATGCGGTAAAATTATAAATTTGCCTAATAATTAATTGCATCGTAGGTCTAATTTTGAGCACATAGCACTAATGTACCTCATTCTGCTGCTAAGTATTCATGTGATTCATTCTTAAAGGACGAGACAGTCATTTTGTCTAGCAAATAAATGATGACTGCCCATTCGCATCTTTTGATATTCTTTCCACTACCTATTACTATATGCTTTACATGTATTTTTTTGCAGCGTCGTCAACCAGCTTATCATTCATCGTTGGATCGCTATTCAGTTCAATATTCATGGATCGGTTCGGCAGGAGACCTGCATTCATAATTGCATCGGCCACCATGATAATCAGCTGGTTAATATTCATTGCAGCTAAATCCTTCACCGCTTTATTAGTTGCCAAAATATTTCAAGGCTTCTCTGCAGGTGTTGAAAGTACTACAGGCTACATTTTAGTAGGGGAATACGTTAGCCCTAATCACAGAGCATCATTCTTAGCAAGTTTTCAACCGGTCATGTTGTTTGGGGATTTTCTAACCCACAGNGCCACCATGATAATCAGCTGGTTAATATTCATTGCAGCTAAATCCTTCACCGCTTTATTAGTTGCCAAAATATTTCAAGGCTTCTCTGCAGGTGTTGAAAGTACTACAGGCTACATTTTAGTAGGGGAATACGTTAGCCCTAATCACAGAGCATCATTCTTAGCAAGTTTTCAACCGGTCATGTTGTTTGGGGATTTTCTAACCCACGGTTTAAGTTCTATATGCGATTGGCGTAATGTAGCTATTATTCTTGCATTTCTTTCGATCCCTGGATTGGCGTTAATTGTTTTTTCACCGGAATCACCGAGCTTTTTGGCAAAAATCGGAAAGCATGACCAATGTAAAAAGGTGTTCTACTGGCTAAGAGGTCTCAATGAAAATAATGAAGTTGAAATGTTGATTAAGACTAATTTACCTTCAAAACAAAATGCTATTAACAATGATAAGATAAATGGTTACAAAAAAGTGATACATAAATTATCCTTGATTGGTACTTTTTTTAAAAAGAGAGAGGTACGTATTTCGCTCTTTATCATGGTTCATATGCAACTTATTAACCTGTTTTCCGGTTCTATACTGTATGATATTTATACTGTAGACATACATACAGCTGTATTTGGTACTGACAAAGATCAGTACATGTATTTAATTGTAATGTATTTAGATATAGTGAGAATTTTGTCATCAATATTCTCTGTTTTTCTCACGCAAAAAATGAGACGGCGTAGCATGCTCCTAAGCTTAGTCGGCCTTAACATACTAATGTATCTTTTACTCGGAATTTATGTACTATGCAAAAATCATAACTTATTACCATTTGATCACATATCGATCGGTATAATTCTGTATGGTTTTAACTATTTCTCTTTAGCGGCTGGATCTGTTTCATTACCAAATATTGTGGCCGGAGAAATATTCCCTTTGGCAAATAGAAGCGCTTGTGGAATGATTTGTAATATAACATTTTCATTATACATGTTCGTTAATATCAAAAACGTTCCTTATATCTTTTCTGGAGCTGGGGTCAGCGGAGTTTTTTTTATGAACGCCGCCCTGCTTTCATATGCCCTCGGCATGACAATGTACACGTTACCGGAAACAAAAGATAAAACGCTCTTAGAAATAGAAAACATATTAAGAGGATGTCCTATTGCTGATGATGATGAGACAATGATTAATCTGAAAGAACATAATGAGACAAATTTCTAATAAAATCTAAAGAATAAACTAACTACATTGACTCGCAAACTTAAAGTAAGTGCAGATTCGGAGATAAAAATTCGTGTATCCTCTTGTGTCAACTCAATACACGCATAGCCTTCCAAGATTCTAAAACTCATTGTAGCATTATATTCTTTATCTCTCATAGCCATAAATGCTGACTTACCAAAATAGCTTAGGAGGCCTTTTCTCCACTAATGCATGCCATGCTACTCTTGGACTCCGGGGGCTACAAGATACCTTCTAACTTTAACAAACCGGCGGCACCAGCGAATGCTTGGTTCCTTAATAGCGATCGTATCGCACGAAAGTTCAAGAAGGTTCGGCTGCGTGCCAGAACTTAGAGAGGTTACTTACTTAGAGAGGAACTTGGGTAAAGAAGATGTAAGAAAGAGCACGAAGTGAGAAAACGATATAATTTCAAATGATCCGAGTCGAAGAATAGTGTAGTGAGGGTTAGAATCTTGTGTGTATAGAATGGATACTGGTTCGTGTCGTACTTGCGAGTAAATTTTGACCACCTTTGTTATTGTCCGATAGCTGTCAATAAAAGTTACAATACTTTTTGGTTAAAACCGATTTCAATATCCTTTATCCAATATCCTTTTTTATTGCCGTTTTAGTTCATGGCTGTTTTCGCGTTAATAAGGCCAACGGCACGGCCAAGCCGCTACTACCACGGAGTGCTCTCCGAAAACCTCGTATTAAAAAGTACATGTCATAAAGCTCAAGAAATTAGGGGGAGAGAGGTGGAATTTAATTTATTCATTAAATTTTTTCTTGAAGAGAATATTTTAGTGAATCTTTTGTTAAGTGGCACGTTGATATCCCAAAATGAATGGAAATATCACTAGCATGGCTATACAACGGACTTATCTCAAAACCGAATGGCAGTAGTATTTCGCGGCAGATATGGATAGGGTGGTGGTGCTGCGGAGGTTCCTACTACAATTATAATCAGGAGAGACGAGAATTTAAGAAGGAGATGATAATTGAGGAAAAGAAACTGCTACTATGGGTAAATTGAAATAATTTCTTGGCAAATGGGGTCTTTGGTTCCAAGATGGCGGATGAAGTGGTATCCCTGGTGGAAAAGATTAAATTTTCAGCTTACGTAATATTTCATGTCTGTGGGTAAACAGATAAGCTATATGTCATGCTTAATTTTTCAATTAGTAAATGACCGGAAAAGTCAAAAATTCGAATTGACAACACACAGATTGGTAGGCTTCAATGCGCACAGCCAAATACTAAATTCAAATTAATTATTGTAATTTCAACAGAAAATACGACTATCGAAGCGGGTTTGCCCAATTTAAAAGAGATAATTTAGAATTTATGTAAATCATTTGTCAAGTTCGTACTAGTACTCTATTGTTGTTTCTCATTATCATTGCTTTTTTTAAACATATTGTACCAAAGACATTCATACAGGTATTTCTAGAGATGAGAAAATAATATAGAAACTGCGACTGGGGATTACTGGTAGTTTCCGCCATTAGGAGCGAGCATAGGGTCGGATTAGGGTCGGAAAAGCAACGCGCCGCCCTCGTCGCGGTCATAGGAGAGGACCTCTCGCTGCCGCGCGTCGTGGCTACGATGCTCGGCAGCGATGGGTCCTGGAAGGCAATGCTCGACTTCTACGAGTCCATCGTCTCGCAGAAGGAGGCGGCGGAGCGAGAGAGGGAGAGCTCTTCCCTTTCCGCACCGATCCGTCGCCGTCGAGCCGGGGGCCGGAGGCGGGAATACGCCCGTACGTCCCGGCCCCTGTAGGTAGCGGCCTCCCCCCGGTGAAGGTCAAGGGGCGACCTGAGGGGGTAGAGGCCGCGTGGCGCGCTACCAGCACTCTAGCGCGCTGCTGTGGAGTAATAGAGCGACCGGTCGACGGTGTATCGCGTCCCAACCCGGCAGGCTGGTTCTAGTCCAGCAGGGTATTCCGGGACACCAGCGGCACCGTCTCGGCGGCCTGATGGGCTGCCGTACTGAGACGGCCGACGTTTCAGAGCCTTCGATTCGCCTCGAAGACTCCGTCGGCTGGGTGTCCTTGGGGTGAGCCGCGCCGTCTGGTTGTAGTGTTGACCGCGGTAAACCCCCTACCTCATCCGGGTTCTGACCTCGGAGGGGATCGGACGTCGGGTGTAAGGGTGCAGGGGAGTCGTTTAGTGGGTGGGCCCTAAAATCCTTGGGCCCGCGGTCTGCGGTGAGAAGTAGCCTTTTTTAAATTTATTTTTTATTTCTTAGATGGATGGACGAGCTCACAGTCTACCTGGTGTTAAGTGGTCACTGGAGCCCATATCTACAACGTAAATGCGCCACCCACCTTGAGATATAAGTTCTAAGGTCTGAGTATTTTTACAACGGCTACCCCACCCTTCAAACCGAAACGCATTGCTCCCTTACGGCAGAAATAGGCGAAAAGGGCAATGGTACCAACCCGCGCGAACTCACAAGAGGTCCTACCACCAGTAAAAAAGTGAGTGTAGGTCTCTTCATATGCACTCCATTCTTTTCGATCTATTGTCTTTCGCGACCAGTCCCCACCATCTATTTTGATTAGGTCTATTCACCTCATTGATTGTCTGCCCAATAGATAAATAGATACTTCTAAAAATTTACAAATAGACAAAGTTATTTTCGAATTTTTAATATTAGCTATATAATGTAGACATTCTAAGAGTTTATGGGTATTTTTTGTTTTTCATCTGATTATAGTCTATAAAGCATAGATTTTCCTCTAAATTAATTCATCTCTACCTATGAAAACTATATAAGAATCGGTGATATAGTACCAGAGATTTGCAACTTTTCATAAAATAAAGCTTATCTCTATTTAAACTTTATTTCCAGCCATACATAAATTACGTTTTGAATAGCCAGTATTGTAAAAATCAACATAAAAGGCCGTTTTCCTATTGATTTAGTGTCATCTGGGAAGCCCAATGCGTGGCTAATCATACTAATACAGTCGAGTTAGATCCGCCAATTTAAATCTTCAGGTCCTGAAAGATGGAAATCTCTTTTAGACACGGCACGGACTTTATTGAAGTAAGGTCAGACAAGATTCATAGGAAAAAATGTAACTTAGACAAAATCTAAGTTATTTAAATAGGCCTTTGCATGTACTTTTCCATCGCCATGACTTTATCTGCGAGTTATTTCAGACTCCAAATATGAAATCAAGATTGTAACCAAAAATAATTTAACTGTTTTGCCGTAATGAATTCAGTGAGGTAACTTATTATACTGTAATAATAATACAGGTAATGTTGGAGTGTGGAAACAGTGTTTGGAAACTTTAAACTGTGTTAAAGGCCCTTCAACTACAAACAAGAAATATTATCATAATTAACGGCTTTAATACGAGCAAAATTAAAAATTCAAATGAATTTAGTAGGTACTTAATTAGATAATAATATTATTTTCAGTTTGAAATAAACATAGGCTAAGATAGCTTGTCCTGAAAAAGATACATTTTCGTTATTCTGTAAGAATGTGCCGAGCTAGGCGATCAATGACACCTTTCTGGAAGCAAGTAAGTCAATATTAGGAGTATTCAAATACATAGAAATCTACACCTCCTTACGGATCCATCAGATCCAATAACTCTTGCATTAGATACCTTCAGCTCTAACACTAGGAGCAGGCTAAGGAACCCCGGTAACCGTACTCGTCGAATTCGACAAAGAGGTCGACGTGTAACCTAACCCATGCATCAGCCCGCTGAATTTCTCGCCGGATCTTCTCAGTGGGTCGCGATTTCGATCCGGTAGTAGATACATTCGCGAAGCAATTGCTCTTGAGTTGCTAGGTCTCCTTCGGAGACGCTCGGGCAGTTGTTAGCAAATCCCACCCCTCCTGGCTGAGCCTTTGCTCGCCCACCTGTCCTGGTGAAGCTGGAAAGGCCTCCGGGCCACCAGTAATGTTTCAATCAGAAAAAAAAAAACATACAAATCTACCTTCTTGGGGTGAGCCGCGCCGTCTGGTTGTAGTGTTGACCGCGGTAGCCCCCCTACCTCATCCGGGTTCTGACCTCGGAGGGGATCGGACGTCGGGCGTAAGAGTGCAGGGGAGTCGTTTAGTGGGTGGGTCCTAAAATCCTTGGGCCCGCGGTCTGCTCACAACACCATGCAGATCGTTGAGTCTCACATACCCCGCGCGCCCCTTTTGCGCAGGGACCTCGTAGGAGGTTCGGCACTACAACCGAAAAAAAAAAAAAAAAAAAAAAAAAAGTGTGAAAGGTTTAAGGGAAATTTTTGCAGCATTTACAGAAGAGCCATTTAAAGTTTAAAATTTGGAAAAAATATCATTACAAAAAACACTTCTTCACCTATTTGAATGGAGTAAACATAATTGAAGTTCAATTAAAAACTGTTGATACATACTAATACCAAATAAAACACGTCTTATAAAGATGAATATCGCGTATTAAGCGAAATGTCGCTTAGACAAAAATAGTCTTTCACCCCTCGATATCATAATAATATCTTTTCCTTGTTTTGTAATTGAAATGCTTCCGTATAAATTGTCTCAAATTATAATTTTTCTCCTTTTTTGGGTACCAAAAGTGTAAATTAATTATCGACCTCACTCGAAAATTCCAGTGCTTTGCCGTATCGAGTGTGACCTTAAACACGATTTCATCTGGGATGTGTATCGGGTTTAACGCGTCACTGTTCTCAGACCTGAGGAGGAGTCGAGAGATACACTTGGATAAGGATTCGGAGTCATGGTTAGGTATGAAAATTTTACTAGCAGTAATAGAGAAATAATTAGCGTGTGTTGTATCAAGTGTTGTAATTAAGCAAAGGTTCAAATAAGACAGAAAGACACGAATAACAATTCTTCTAGAGGAGTAGTCGTTTCAGTTACCTCAATACTGAGGGTCGTGACCACCTCCTCGCAACAAGAGTTTATTCCGAATCATTCTACGCCATTTGTTCTTATCTGCCGCCGAGTGAAGAGCATCGTGAACTGTGGTGTCGAGGGTAGTGCGGATCTGGCCCGTCCAACGTGCTGAGCCCCTACCTCGTGGTCTTCTTCCATCCACCTTGCCAGTCACTATTAGCTTCTCCAAGCTACCGTTATCCTTTCTGACAATGTGGCCAAAGTATTCCAGAACTTTACGTAGGCAGATGGTAGAAAACCTCGTCTTTATCTGGAGTTCATGGAGGATCGACACGTTGGTGCGACGTGCTGTCCGGGGAATTCCTAGCATCTTTCACCAGCACCACATCTCGAATGCACTAATTCGGTCGCGGTCGTGTATGCCTAAAGTTATTTAATTTTAGCAGTATGTTTTAGCTTGAGAGGAAACCGCCCGTCTTAGACATAAGCGACGAACAATTCGTTCAGAAAAAAATACATTGGCTATGTAATAAAAAGTTAAACTACGCAAATTTTAATAATCTCACCACCGATGTCGTAAATTATTCAAACTTATACTTAAATTTAGCTAAGGAAATAACCGTGAAGAATGTTTTATAATTTACGTTCTACTAAAGATCTAATTAGTTTTATTGTTCCATTGTATTTCAATCATAACTAAATATGCTATAACATATTCTTTCAGCATCACTGATCGGGATAACAACACTAATAGGATGTCTCTTCACTTCGCTAATCATAGACAGAATTGGCCGGAGACCTGCAGTTCTTATCAGCTCAGTTCTCATGGTTTGCGGTTGGATAACATTCAGCTTGGCTTCATCGTTTTCTGCCTTATTATTAGCAAAGATATTTCAAGGAACATCTGTGGGTCTTGGGACCACAATGGGCGGTATTTTAATTGCAGAATACAGCAGTCCAAAATACCGAGGATCTTTCATCGCAACAAAACCTACTGCTATGTTAATTGGTATTACAACTTCGCATTTGCTTGGATTGTTTTATAACTGGTCTCATATATCTCTAATACTATTATTTTGCTCTTTACCTGGATTGATAATTCCTATATTTACACCGGAATCACCGACTTTTTTGGCGACTAAAGGGCGCTATGATGAATGCCGAAAGGTTTTCCGCTGGCTGAGAGGTCCAGAGGACGATGACGAAGTGGAAAAAATAATCGAAGCCGATATGATCGTCAAAAAACCCAAGAAAAGCTATACAAAGAACGTGCCGAAATTGATTAAGGAAAACTTAACATACTTTATTATGTCGTTCAAAAAGCGTGAATTTTACATTCCAGTATTTATAGCAATACATTTGAATGCTATTTTTCAATTTTCTGGTGCTATTGTCTACGATTCGTATCCTTTGGACATTCACACAGCATTATATGGTACGGATATTTACATGGTTAAAGTAATCGCATCGCTTGATATGGAAAGAATGTTGTCTACTGCTTTAGCAATTTATTTAACTTCTAGAATAAGAAGGCGTCCGCTCTTATTCGCGTTTGTAGGACTGAATGTACTAGCGTTTCTGTGTGTGGCCGGATACATATACGCTAGGCGTCACAATCTTCTACCTTTTGACCATATAGCTATTGTGATCTTTTTGCAACATTTCCATATGTTCACCAGCGGAGCTGGCGCTACTTCTTTGACCACAATACTTAGTAATGAATTATATCCAATGGCAAATAGAGGTTTGTGTGGATTAATTTGTAATGCATTTTTCTCGATTTACATGTTTGTAAATATCAAAACCGCGCCGTATCTATTCTCTCTGATTGGTGTAGATGGAACGTTTTGTGCCTATGCAGTGGTGCTGTTTTATAGTCTGGTTGTGTCTTATTATATGGTACCGGAAACTAAAGATAAGACGCTTCAAGAAATAGAAGATAAGCTCAGAGGATATTCTATAACTCATCGTGGTGAAGCTATGAAATTAAAAGATGTTGAGTTTTGAGGATATTAAGTAAAATGTATTCGACAAACAAAACATTTAAAAATCGGAATCAAAAGTTCAAAGACGATAATTTATATCAAACATGAGCTGCAGTCATATGAGTAAATATTTCTTGTGCAAAAAGTCGGCTGTTTTTAAATCTATGACATTTAAACTAGTATACCTATCTAGTTTATTAAAATATATAAGGGGGCACGAAGGGTATGTAGTTCTTGCCGATCCGCAGATGTTGGGAGCGAACCGATGGATGTTTTTAGGTCTCTACACACCAAACGACTGCCCTTGCACCTTCTCACCCGAAGCCGATCTCCGCCTGGGGTCAAAACCGGGGCAGTGGGGTTCCCACGGTCAACACTACAGCCAGACTGGCGGCGCCACCACGAGTATACAAGACCATCGGGTCTTCAAGGCGATCGTCGACGTCAAAGAGTTAGAGGAAACTTTTGCCCCAGGCCAATAAGAATTCAAAAGCGGTCGTAATGTGACGAAAAATTTGGCTCGCTCTGTTCGCAGGCCGTCAACGTCTGCGACTGAAGTCGCAGAAGTGAAGGAAATAGTTTCTGAAAAACCTCATTAAAGTTTGAGAGAGATAGCCCCCGAGCTTTCTGTGTACCACGAGTCGATCCGTACCATTTTAAATGATCACTTGAGTGTGAAGCATGTTGCCGCTCGACTAAGCCTAAAAGACCTTAATTTTCTGCAAAAACTCATTCTCTTATGAGTCGCTGAGGACGAGCGTAAAGTCGATCAAAATCACGTTTATTTAATAATTTATTTATTTAGTCTACTTACAAATTAAGAGCATAAACCAAAACATTTGTAAGGTATTAATAATTAGCTTAAGTCATTTCTAACAAGAACAATAATACGCTGCAAACCATCATGGAATTTTCACTGGTGGTAGCACCTCTTGTGAGTCCGCACGGGTAGGTACCACCGCCCCGCCTATTTCTGCCGTGAAGCAGTAATGCGTTTCGGTTTGAAGGGTGGGCCAGCCGTTGTGACAATGCTGAGACCTTAGAACTGTATCTCAAGGTGTGTGGCGCATTTGCGTTGTAGATGTCTATGGGCTCCAGTAACTATTTCATACCAGGTGGGCTGTGAGCTCGTCCACACATCTAAGCAATAAAAAAAATATATATTTATATCGATTTCCGGATGTTAACTGTTTTATTTGAATATTGAGGTGTTGTGCATTCGGAATTCTTGCTGGAAGGTCAAGCAATGATAAAGAATAATTAAGCGTATTAGGCCTTCACACAAGATCATCAATGTGAACAAATATTTGATCAATCACTCAACAAATGCCATCTTTTTTTCCGCCACCTATTATACCTGGTCCAGCCATAAGTTCTGTTACAAATTAAAACACATTTTTCTAATGAAATAACGTAATACTATTATAATTTATACCTACATATTTATTAAAGTCTCAACAAATAATTAAAAAAATATTCTATTTGAAATGGCCGTCTTTGGCTTTTATACAGGCATTTAATCTATTTGGCCACGAATCTATGGATTTACGCATTGGTTTCCAAGAGAAATTTCGCCACAGCTTGCTTCAAAGGTTTTTTAAGAGAATCAATGTCGCCATGTCGTTTATAGCAAGCCAAAACTCACAATAATTTGAAGTCTCAAGAGTTGAGGTCTGGGCTAGATGAGGGCCAGTCTTCAGCTCTTATAAAGTCCGTAACGTTCGTGTCAAGCCAGGCTTGGGTAGTTCGTGCCATGTGATCAGGTGCAGAATCCTATTGGAAATTCCACGGCATATTTTTAAAAAGTGTATTGCTGAGAGGTTTCACAACATAATCCAAGACTGTGTAACTTGATACACTTTGGCTGAAGCTTTCACTCCTTTCACAAAAATGTAATTTTGTGACTCCTTGATAAGACACGCTCCACCAAACCATCACTGACGCAGGATGATGACCACGTTGTACCTTTCCGGCCACTTGAGCAGCTTCTTTAGAGCTGTGAGCGTACACTTTATCATTTTGCTTATTGTAGTGTTCTTCAATTGTGAAAATTTTTTCATCGGTAAAGGGTATTTCTGGCAAGGCATTTCTGTGCCCTTCGCCTGCGTATCGCGACAGAAGGCGTTTTGATTAATCCAGTCTCTTTAATTGTAAAGATTGATTTAGGGCATGTCCTGTATATCGACGATAAGCACCGAGCTTCAGGTCTTGTTTTATAATACGCGACAGAGTATTTCTGGTCTTTTCTGGTCTTCGACAGACGAAGTGTTGTTGTATCTGTTGATAGTACAATATACGAACATACGGCTGACACCGAGCTTTCGAGGTGTCTGGAATATGACTGACGGCTCCATACCCACTCTGTGCAAGGCGATCACTGCAATCCTATTTTCTTTAACACCTCATTTCATAATATTGTAATGAAAACGAAAAAAAATGTGAAATGGCGCAAAATTGAAAGAAGTGTTTTTTAAAATAATATACGTGTTCCAAATTCAAAATAATTAAAAAGTTGAAAAAAAAAAAAAAGTTTTTATGTAACAGTATGGATGGCCAGACTAGTTATTATACTAGATTCCCCGGGCGAGACAATGCCATGGAGCAACCACCTTATTCACTAGATATAGCTCCAGCCGACATCTTTCTTTTTCTTACACTCAAATTATCACTTCGTGGTACCCGTTTTCACAAAATGTTCCGTAAAAATGTTTTGATGATTACTTTATAATTATTCATTAGCGTAAGTGTATTGTTTCTGAAGGAGCATACTTTAAAGATAATAATATAATTGGATGAATACGTAACATTTTGTCTATTATTGATGTTTTCACGGTACTTTCTTGACAGGCTAGATTAGGTATATCGAGGGGTAAGGTTTTGGTTTAAGAGACATTTTATCTTTGCAACATTTTGATATTTTAAGAAGCCCGTTGATATTTTATGGCCATTCCGATAGAGGCACCCGTCACGTGCGGACGTGCTCATCGACCACTCGATCGCCCGGTCTTTGTTCGCCCGGCCATTGTTCGCGCGGCCTGTGTTCGTGGTACATCTGCCGTCTAAGTGCTCTTCCTGGAAGTTTTTATTTGTTTTGTTTCCTTTTGTTGTTTCTGTGTTCGTGGTACATCTGCCGACAAACTGTTTTCCTGGAAGTGTTTAATTGTTCTGTTTCTTTTTGTTATTTCCGTTTTGTTGTGTTTTTTCTTTGTCCTGTAGTAATCGTGCCGCATCGCCACCTGTGTTCAATAGAACCGCTCAGGTCCGAGAAGTTGGGGCCTCGCCGCAAGGCGAGTGTTTTCAAGACCCGGGGCCGCCCCACCTGGGCACTCAGCGATCATGGACGCTGTATTCGCGGAATTCCTCCGACTTCGCCACCCACAGCTCGCCTCAGAGTTTCTGGCCTTCAAGGCCGATCACACCGCGAGCCCTCTCGTGGACTCCGCCGAGCTCGCTGCTCCTGCGTCGCCTGTACCTGCGTGCAAAGCTTCTGCATCGAGCANCATCAGATCCAATAACCTTTGCATTAGATGCCTTCAGCTCTAATACTAGGGGCAGGCTTAGGGACCCCGGTAACCGTACTCGTCGAACTCGACAAAGAGGTCGACGTGCAACCTAACCCATGCATCAGCCCGCTGAGTTTCTCGCCGGATCTTCTCAGCGGGTCGCGATTCCGATCCGGTAGTAGATTCATTCGCGAAACAATTGCTCTTGAGTTGTTAGGTCTCCTTCGGAGGCGCTCGGGCAGTTGTTAGCAAATCCCACCCCTCTTGGTTGAGCCTTTGCTCGCCCACCTGTCCTGGTGAAACTGGAAAGGCCTTCGGGCCACCAAAAACTTTCAATCATAAAAAAAAAAAAAAAAAAAGATATTTTATGGGCTTTAGTGAAATACTTCAAACGACCTACTAACATCATGCATTCATTGCAATAGAATCATAATTTTGTTGAGAAGTACGATTAATAAATCACAACTTAAAGGGAACGTGTTCCATTTTCAGTATAGTTTTTTTAAGAAATTCTTTAAATTTCTTGGAATCGCAACACATCTAGTACTTATTTGAAAATAGATATTGAGTTCCGTGTTTATGCATCTATTTGTTTGCTGATGATTATTTGCACAACTGCTCCGGAGTAAAACACATAACTGCTCAACATTTAACTGGCTAGACGTGATAAGTTTGGTGGTTAGAGGTACTCAGTCGAAGTGATAATCGTTTCTCGATAATGTCTGGTACTGGACGATGGACCACGCCGTTCTTGAAACAGGTAAAACTGATGATCAGAGTTTTTATTAGTTACTAGCGGCCCGCTCCGGCTCCGCTCGGGTCTTTAACAAAAATTTCAACGATATTAGACGTTGTTTTATTTTTTTTAATAAAAGAGCACTTATTGCGGCATAACTATAATAGTTAGAACTAAGCTGTCACGACACTTTTTCTAAATAATAATGTGTTCTACAGAGTCGTAGTACATTCTTTTATTCTATCATCAATAGTTTTCGCAGGGAACGCGACGTAAATAATATTTTAGGTAATTTTTTTACACCGTGGGTTACATTATTGGAATTTTAGTAAGGATCCCTAATTTTTTTCAAAAAAGATTATAGCCTATGTCACTCGGGAATAGTGTAGCTTCCAAAGAGTGAAATAATTTTTCAAATCGGTTCAGTAGTTTCGGAGCCTATTCAATACAAACAAACAAACAAATCTTTCCTCTTTATAATATTAGTATAGATAACGAGCAAACAATATGGACACTCGCGTCCATTAGATACTCTTTACTGGTGGTAGGACCACTTGTGAGTCCGCGCGGGTAGGTACCACCGAACTGCCTATTTCTGCCGTGAAGCAGTAATGCGTTTCGGTTTGAAGGGTGGGGCAGCCGTTGTAACTATACTGAGACTTTAGAACTTGTATCTCAAGGTGGGTGGCGCGTCTACGTTGTAGATGTCTATGGGCTCCAGTAACCACTTAACACCAGGTGGGCTGTGAGCTCGCCCACCCATCTAAGCAATAAAAAAATAAAAAAAGAGTTGCATACATGGAAATTTACGTTTTAATTCAATTTTTAAATTTATTATTATATTATATTTCATGCTAGCACATCTTGCGACACAAGATTGGGTATAAATTAATGCTTTCTACATTCGATAGCCGGTTACTTTTCATGTTTGTTATAAGGTACGCGAAACACACATATCTACACTTTAGCTTGTATAGCATGTACTTCGCTAAGGATAAGGTTAAAATGAAATATTGCACAAACTAATTTATAACCTGGGCTAACCACATAGAATATTTTTTCTTATGGCAATAACTTGAACTGACGCGTGCTGGGTATAATATACACAGCAGTTGGTTCGCTGATTCCTGATTTTATGTATCAAAGGTCCTACATATCCTCTGGTAGGTAGATTAAGGTAGGGAGCGACAACCAATATTTTACCTTATACTTACATTTCTTTACAAATTTAAGACAAGTGAGAGTCCCTGGTCACACCTTGGACGTCTGATATGTTTACCGTGGCAACCTCTGAGCACTTGAACAACCTAGTGATGATTCCGTGCAGGCTTTATAATCCATTCAAATGTAATTTTCTTATCTCTCAATGGATAATGACGCGCCCTAGACACGTCCTTACGGATCCATCAGATCCAATAACCCTTGCATTAGACACCTTTAGCTCTAACACTAGGAGTAGGAATCCCGGTAACCGTACTCGTCGAACTCGGCAGAATTCGTAGAAACAAAAAATGGGATCGTAGAAACAAATTGCTCAATTTTTTTTTATGTTTGAGAAGTTACTGGTGGCCCGGAGGCTTCTCCAGTTTCGCCAGGACAGGTGGGCGATCAAAGGCTCAGATAGGAAGACCGCAATCCTGTTTTCTTTAACACTCCATTCCATATTGAAATTTGACAATGAACACGAAAAAATATGTGAAATGGAGCAAAATCGAAAGAAGTTTTAAAAATAATATACGTGTTCCATATTCTAAATAATAAAAAATTGAAAAAAAAAAGAAAAGTTTTTATGTAACAGTATGTACCTATGGCCAGACTAGTTACATTAATTCAAGTCAATTTAAATCAACATGGAGTTTCCTTGTTTCGCCCACACGTGTGATCGCGAGCCGGAAATCCACCCAAAAAAAAAAACAAAAAATATACCGACCAAAAGATATTAGAAAGCTTTTAATTGATTAAGTGTATAAGTTGCAAAATTAAGTGTATAACTGTGTTGCGTTGTAGTTTTTTTTTTTAAGTTTGACCATAATTCATACGAAATATATGTAGGCGATACGAAGTTCATCAGATCAACTAGTTATTAGATAATAGTTCATTGCCACCCGTGTAAAATAACACACGGGATGGCATGTCCTACTTTTTTCCCGCGGTGCATACTATTTTTTCTCCTACCAGGCCGAAAGTTCGTGGAGTACGGAGCCGGGGTCTAGGGGCGAAGCCCTGGCGGGGCGTGGGGGGGGGGGCGGAGTCCCCCCGTACTCATAAAAAACAATTAAACTATTTTTTAATTTTTAAATAAACTACTACTAATTGAATAAGAACTGTCTGATGAACTTATCTTTGTTTAATACTTCACTATTAAATATTGCCTTTTGTTTATTTCACTTTTATACTAAACACAATATTGCAAATTACCCGAGCACAACAATGGCGGAGAATTTTAGGTGCGTGAGAGCAGACGTAGACACTAACGCGCATGCGCACTTGTCAGTACCCAGGGAGGAAAAGTTAAACTTTCTTCCCTGTACAGCGGGAGGAAAAATTTGACTTTCTTCCCTGTTCTGCCGGAGGAAAACCGAACTTTCGACGTAGGTAGGAGAAAAAATAAATTCATAGGGAAATATAATAGATACGACAGAAAGGTGTTATGTCCGTGAAATAATTTTGTTGTTTCCATAAGCACAATGATGTTACTCGTACATACAGACAATATACCGATAAATAAGTCTTACTTGGCGATGAAAAAACTCAAAACTACATATAATTGCCCAGAAATAACAGTAGGTATCTTAATTAATTCGATGTTAGTGAAATTATAATTACAAATGAATTCTCTGAGCATTTACATGCTGTTCAAAAGTAAAACAACATCGAAGAAGATAGACTGTATCGAGGCTTCTTATGTATCATTCCATGAAAATGTGTCGTAGTAAGCGATGGATAACACCGTTCTTGAAGCAGGTAAGTTTCAGTCGGAGTCTTTGTTCTACGTGCTTATCTACTTCTTCTTTTTCCGCTGTCTCGTTTGTAAAAGTTATTGGATTCATAATAAAACTCTCCGCGCTAGCATATAATTATCTTTAATATCGACTCGCCTCTGAATCCGTGGTCTGACCCCAGGGCACAGGGTCACTACGGGATCTGACAAGCTTGTGTTTAACCCATTAAGTTGCTCACCGCATGACTCAGTGGGTCGCGATTCCGATCCGGCGGTAGTTTCTGCGTGGCACTGCTCTTGCTAGGGATAGTGTTAGCAAATTCTCTCAGGTTGAGCCGTGAATTCACCTACCCGTCCGCGAGAAGCTGGAATAGCCCCTTTAGATACCAACGAATAGATAGAGAAAAAATGTATGTTTGAAATACATAGTTAGTAACAGAACCAAGTATGACCTTAGTTCAAATATGACTGGATAGACAAACTCAGATATTTTTTTATCTGGTCAAGTTGAATTAAAACAATTCTCAGGTACCTACCTACTAATATAACTTTATCTCCCAAAGACCTAATATTTTGAATGACTATTATAGTAGACAAACCTCGAGACGTTGCACTACGTTGTTTCTGATTTGGGTATTTATTTGGAGTCGAGAATGATTTTTAATTAATACGTGAAGCAAAAACTTTGTATCCCTTTTCACGAAAATTGCGCGGACGGAGGAGTATGAAATTTTCCACACTTATAGAGTATATAGAGAAAAGTGCATAAAGCTAATATTTTTTTTAAATAATGCATGAAAGATACATTAAATCGATAAAAAAAACATTACACACACTACGTACCATGTATTTGACGCACACACGCATGCATACTATATTTATTGACAAGCTTTTGTTCTTGACGTCTGTTGTCAAATCGAGAATAGATTAAATATTATTTGTCTTTGTTAATATTTTTATAGGGTGGTCTTGGCGAAATTTGTGAGTATAGAAATATAAAATACAATCATAATAGTGTACAAACTTATAATTCCAATTAATTATAGTCGAATTTCGACTACTGCGGGACCTCTAGTGATTTTTAATTCTCGTTTTAATGAAGTTTTAAATGAGATATAACCAATGGTGTCGTTATGTTATAACCGATGTAACGTTTCGTATTTTAATTTGGTAAAGTATTCAAAAAGCTGTCGACTCTTCTTCTCTAATCCCATTCTTATGTTCGTTCCGTATCATGTAGGCCTTTCGCTCGGAGAGTCCTCGGTATCAAATAAATATTCAGAGACCGGAAAGGCATTACGTGCATTTTTTTAAACATCTGTTAAACTTATTCCTGTTATGACTACAGTCTTCGGTCGTGTGAAACGTTTGTATCACACAACATTAAATAATCATAATGAATCCTGTTATCGCCTCAACAAACTTTCACGTCAATGTATTTCCGCTCGCTCTTAACAAACCTTCCAACTATTGACGGCTCCAATGAATTGTGAAGCATTTATATGTACATCCTATAATGTACGAAGTTCTCGGATGCTAATATATTTTTTTAACTCTTAAAAAATATCAAAACTAACTTTTGGATTTCTTGTAAGATGATTTTGTTCAGAATTCTTTAACTACCCTAGACCCCATGGTCCAATGGTCCAGGTCTCGACTGAGCTCGCACTCGTCTATTTGGCCTGGTGAAACTAGAAAGTCCTTCGAGCCACCAGTAACTCTTCCATCATAAAAAAAGAGGTAGCTAACCTTCAAACTAACAAGGAAGTCGAATCTATTCTGACATGTTCTTACCTCGACTTAGTCGCTGCCTATGATCATATATATTATTATAATACAACTTTATTTTCAGTTCTTTGCGGTATCAAGTGTGGCTCTCAACGTAATGTCATACGGCATGGTTTTCGGATTTAACGCATCACTGTTCTCAGACTTGAGGAAGAGTCGAGAGATANTAACCTTCAAACTAACAAGGAAGTCGAATCTATTCTGACATGTTCTTACCTCGACTTAGTCGCTGCCTATGATCATATATATTATTATAATACAACTTTATTTTCAGTTCTTTGCGGTATCAAGTGTGGCTCTCAACGTAATGTCATACGGCATGGTTTTCGGATTTAACGCATCACTGTTCTCAGACTTGAGGAAGAGTCGAGAGATACCCTTGGACAGGGATTTAGAGTCATGGTTGGGTATGGGAAATTTATATAGCAGTCCCAAAGTGATATGCAAATAATTCTGAGACATACATGTTTATTTATAGAAGATCACTAGACATAGACAATACCATAATATTATGATATTATTATATAATATTATGATAATATATAGTGAAGTCGTTGTGGTCTAAAGGATAAGACGTCCGGTGCATTCGTATGTAGCAATGCACCGGTGTTCGAATCCCGCAGGCGGGTAGCAATTTTTCTAATGAAATATGTACTCAACAAATGTTCACGATTGACTTCCACGGTGAATGAATAACATCGTGTAATAAAAAAATCAAACCCGCACAAGTATAATTTGCGTAATCACTGGTGGTAGGACCTCTTGGGAGTCCGCACGGGTAGGTAGGTACCACCACCCCGCCTATTTCCGCCGTGAAGCAGTAATGCATTTCGGTTCGAAGGGTGGGGTAGCCGTTCTAACTATACTGAGATCTTAGAACTTATATCTCGAGGTGGGTGGCGCATTTACGTTGTAGATGTCTATGGGCTGCAGTAACCACTTAACACCAGGTGGGCATCCCTCCATATAAGCAATAATAAAAAAATGTATTGTAATTGTACTTTGACTACAATTCTAATGTCGAAATGTTTTCTTTCAGCATCACTGATCGGAATAACTACACTAATAGGATGTTTCTCCACCTCAATAATCATAGACACAATTGGCAGAAGACCTGCACTTCTCATCAGCTCAACCCTCATGGTCAGCGGTTGGATAGCATTCAGTTTGGCCTCATCATTTCCTGCCTTACTATTAGCAAAGATATTTCAAGGAATGTCTATCGGTCTTGGGACCACAATGGGCGGTATTTTGATTGCAGAATACAGCAGTCCAAAATACCGTGGATCTTTTATAGCAACAATACCTGCTGCGTTGTTAGTTGGTGTTTTATCTTCACATACACTTGGTTTGTTTTACAACTGGTTTCAAATTGCGATAATCCTTTTGTTTTTTTCTTTACCCGGATTGATAATTGCTGTATTTACACCGGAATCACCGACTTTTCTGGCAACTAAAGGACGTTACAATGAATGCAGAAAGGTTTTTCGCTGGCTGAGGGGTTCAGAGGATGATGACGAACTGGAGAAAATGATCGAAGCCGATATGATCGTTAAAGAAGCCAAGAAAAGTTGTAAAAATAACTTATCAAAACTAATTAAGCAAAATTTAACGTACTTTGTCACGTCATTCAAAAAGCGTGAATTTTACATTCCAATCTTTATAGTGGTACATTTAAATGTTATTAATCAATTCTCTGGTGGTATTATCCATGATTCGTACCCTATGGACATTCACACAGCATTATATGGTACGGATATTTACATGTTTAGAGTAATTGCATCGTTGGATTTGCAAAAAATATTCGCTACTTTTTTAACAATTTATTTAACGTCTAGAATAAGAAGGCGTCCACTCTACCTCACAATTGTAGGACTGAATATACTATCGTTGCTGTGTGAGGCCGGATACATATACGCTAGGCGTCACAATCTTCTACCTTTTGACCATATATCTATTGTGATCTTTTTGCAACATTTCCATATGTTCACCAGCGGAGCTGGCGGTACTTCTTTAACCGCAATAATTAGTAATGAATTATATCCAATGCAAAATAGGGGTTTGTGTGGGATGATTTGTGGTGCATTTTTTTCGATTTACATGTTTTTAAACATCAAGTCCGCGACGTATCTATTCTCTCTGATTGGTGTAGATGGAACGTTTTGTGCCTATGCAGCGCTGCTGTTTTATAGCCTGGTCGTGTTTTATTATATGGTACCGGAAACTAAAGATAAGACTCTTCAAGAAATAGAAGATAATCTCCGAGGATATTCTATAGCTCGTCGTGATGAAACTTTAAAATTAAAAGACGCTGAACTATGAGAAAGTCAAGCGAAATTTATTCGACCCACCTTTTTTTTAAATCGTTCACATGATTAACATAATATACTGTAATTTTTTACTTTCATCAAACATGAGCTAAAGTTAAAACAAGTATTTCTCAATTTTGTAATGATTTGGCTATGCAATGTTTATTAATAAGTAAAATTTAAATTTGTAAATAGATATCGTTGTGTATTTCGGAAATCATTCATTTACGTTCAAGAAACATGTGAACCAAATTACTGGCAGGTGTAGGTGTGGAATGCCCACTTTTTTTCATTCCACCATGAATTGGAAATTGGTCGAAAATCGGCAACCCATCCAAACAATTCGTCGCTATCACACGCTCGAGAACACAAATATCAACATTAACCTCGTCATAATAGTTTGGACATAACATAGGAGGAAGCTAGTGCAAAAACTGGACCAAGGTGGTCACGACCCGTAGTAATGAGGACGCGACGAAGAAGAGGAATAGTTTGATGATTTTGCGAAAAGTCTCTTCCTTTTTTTCTCTTTTCTGGACTATTATTGTATCATTCATCAATTACTATTACTGTTGAATAGCACATTAAAAATAATAACGAGAAAAAAGAAAATGTAAAGTAAATGTAAGTACCGTTTGGCTGTCACATCTCATTATTGCCTTATGTGCCTTTGTACATAATTTTCCTATTACTCTGTACTGTGTCTTGTTTTCTGTGTGTACATAAATAAATAAATAAAAATAAAATAAATATTGTGTAATAAATGATTTAATATTAAAACTTTTTTGCATTTTGATTAATCTCATTTACGGGAGAGAAGCTTGAGCGTGCTGAATGCGGGATTGCTTAACACTTTTCATTCTTTTAGATTTCTACAAGAGTCGTCATTTTTTTAACTATTTTTTTACCCATCCACGCGGACTCACAAGAGGTTCTGCCACCAGTAATGTACCGGACGTCTTATGCCTTAGGCCACGACGACAACGTTTGAGCTAGCGCTCCGAAAATAGGATATTGTTTCGTTCTACTCGTCAAACTGCAACTTGGCTGGCATTTAGAAAGAGGGGCTTGCATTTGACGTCGTAAAAAACAATTGTATTCTATTCCATCGTAACGAACGAATATAATGTTGTTTCCTACCATTTTTCTATTCATTTTCTGCGCTCCTGTGCTTTATCAATGTTAAATACTAGTTTATATTATTAACTACGCGCAGATGAATAGGTGAGTACACGGGCTCGAGCTGAATGAGGGTATTTGCTAACACAAACCTTAGCAAGAGCATCTACCACCCAAGCTACTTCGCTGAATCTACCACTGGACTTGCAAGTTGCAAGGACTACATTTACATATTGCAGTTAGAAAACAATCTCAACAGAAAGCGGTATAGCAACTTCATTCTCTTAGTTTGGAGTTGAAGCGTGAACTAATCCCACTTTATTAAATATTCATAAGCGTTTATCTAATAGTTTATGTAAACTTTGTGTATGTATGTTTTGTACTTTATGTATGTATTATGTAATCTGATATTTTACTGATGGTAGGACCTCTTGTGAGTCCGCGCGGGTAGGTACCACTGCCCTGCCTATTTGTGCCGTGAAGCAGTAAAGCGTTTCGGTTTGAAGGGTGGGGCAGCCGTTGTAACTATACTGAGATCTTAGAACTTATATCTGAAGCTGGGTGGCGCATTTACGTTGTAGATGTCCATGGGCTCCAGTAACCACTTAACACCTGGTGGGCTGTGAGCTCGTCCACCCATCTAAGCAATAAATAAAAAAAATCCACTAACATTGTGTAATTGCAATAAAGTTGTTAAATTTGGAATCGCAACACATCTAGTATTCAGTTCAAAGTAAAGCTTGTGTAACGTGTCTATCCATCTATTTGTTTACTGATTATTATTTGCACAACTGCTCCAGATCAAAACAGAACTGCTAAGCATTTAACTGACTAGACGTGGCAAGTTTGGTGGTTGGAGGTGCTCAGTCGAAGTGATAATCGTTTCTCGATAATGTCTGGTACTGGACGATGGACCTCGCCGTTCTTGAAACAGGTAAAACTGATGATCAGATTTTTTTATTAGTCATAACGATCAGACGACAATTGCGTCCGTCAGATACGCATTGGAATTACGTGGAAAACACCATATGTATCCAACTCTGCCATAACCCCAATCTCTGTTTTTTTTTTTTAAACCCAGTAATGTGAGTAATTATTATACAATTTAAAAATTGTACTTTTGTTCTTGTGTTTTAAGACATTCGCCTAACATATTTTATGATTAAGATAAATTATAGCAAAATGTATTAGAACAAATCATATTTCTTAAAAAGATCCATAGATAATTATATACGGGTTGGAATAAAAAGCCCTGGACTCTAATCAAATAGGCCAACAGCGTCATCATTCATTTGCAGGCTATCTTCTAAAGGTTAAATCCAGACTGTCCAGGGACCACTACCAAACTGATTAAAATCCCCTCAGAGTCCTTTTACTGTTCATGAGGAATCAGTGATAAACATAAAGAGGGTGTAACATTGTTAACTTTAAATTTTCAGTGCTTTGCAGTATCAAGTGTTAGTTTGAATATGATCTCATGTGGATTAACAGTCGGCTTCAACGCTTCACTATTCTCTGAACTTAGGAAGACACAAGAGATACCTTTGAATATTGATTCTGAATCTTGGTTAGGTATGATTTATTTATTTTTTATTGCTTAGATGGGTCGACGAGCTCACAGCCCACCTGGTGTTAAGTGGTTACTGGAGCCCATAGACATCTACAATGTAAATGCGATACCCACCTTAAGATATAAGTTCTAAGGTCTCAGTATAGTTACAACGGCTACCCCACCCTTCAAACCGAAACGCATTACTGCTTCACGGTGGTGGTACCTACCCGTGCGGACTCACAAGAGGTCCTACCACCAGTGCATTTCTTCATTACCGCGACTTTTATGTATTTTTGAGGTACCGAAATAAATAAGTTAAAGTTACTGAATTCATTTCAAACATACTCCGAGACTTTAAGGTGATTAATAAAATTTGCAAATTCAATTTCAGCGTCTCTCTCCGGATTAACGATTTTTATTGGTGCTGTCGGAAGTTCAATAATAATGGAAACGATAGGGAGAAAGCCAGCCATTGTCATAAGTTCAGCGCTGATGCTTTGCGGATGGATATCTTTGATCTGCGCTTCATCATTCGCTGTTTTGTTGACGGGAAAAATTGTTCAAGGAATTTCGACAGGGCTCGGCGCTAATGTGGGCGGAATATTAATTGCAGAATATTGCAGTCCGAAATACCGGGGAGCCTTCATNATAATAATGGAAACGATAGGGAGAAAGCCAGCCATTGTCATAAGTTCAGCGCTGATGCTTTGCGGATGGATATCTTTGATCTGCGCTTCATCATTCGCTGTTTTGTTGACGGGAAAAATTGTTCAAGGAATTTCGACAGGGCTCGGCGCTAATGTGGGCGGAATATTAATTGCAGAATATTGCAGTCCGAAATACCGGGGAGCCTTCATCGCCACAATACCAACAGCAATGCTATTCGGAGGATTCATTCCGCATGCCTTTGCCATGTTTTACAACTGGCATGAAATTTCAAAAATCTTAATATTTTTCTCTTTACCCGGTTTTATAATGGCTGTACTCTCGCCTGAGTCCCCAACTTTTCTGGCGACTAAAGGACGTTACAATGAATGCAGGAAGGTTTTCCGCTGGCTGAGGGGAACAAACGAGGACGAAGAACTTGAAACAATGATTAAAACTGCCATGATTGTTAGAGAAATTAAGGGAAACGGAAAGAATAGTGTACCAAATTTAATTAAGAAAAAAATTGCATACATCTTCACTATGTTCAAAAAGAGAGAATTTCGTAATCCAGTTATAATTATGGTGCACTTGAATGCTATTACTCAATCATGTGGTACTCTCATCCAAGACATGTACGCGCTGGACATTCACAAAGCATTATATGGCACAGACGCTTACATGTTCAAAGTAATAACATCTTTGGACATTTTGAAACTTATTTCAATGGTATCAGCAATTTACATTGTCTCAAAATTTAAACGGCGCCTCATGCTTGTAATATTTGTAGGTTTGAATATATTGGCAAATCTAAGTGTAGCCGGCTATATTTACGCGAGAGAACACGACTTTCTTCCATCTAAGAACTTGGCCTTCGGTATTATATTACATCATTTCCAAATTTTCACCATAGGAGCTGGCTCCTGGCCGTTACCTTTTATAATCTGCAGTGAAATATACCCTATAGAACACAAGGGCTTATGTGGAATGATTAGCAGTGCAACTTTTTCATTTTTTGTCTTTGCAAACATCAAATCCGCCTTATATTTGTTTTTTTACGTGGGGGTCGATGGAGCATTTTGCTTACACGCTTTGATTCTCTTATACAGCATGCTTGTGTCTTACATAATGCTGCCAGAAACAAAAGATAAAACTCTATTAGACGTTGAAAATGAAGTTAGGGGATACGCTATCGACGACTGCGATGAAGGAATCGAATTAAATGATCAATTAAAGGCAAGGGAGGAGAACTAAATTACAGAATTGTAATAAACATTTGAAAGTCAGAAGGGACTATTAAGATTGATATTGTCGTAGCTTTAAGGACATCGTCGCCGGGTTTACTCATATCAACCAAAACGTCTATGTTGATCTTCAAAATTCTCAATATTTTAGTAAAATATTCGTACATATTCGTACATATTCGATATCATTGAATGCAGCGATTGCATATAGCAGAGATGCGAATGTTCCAATGGATGTGTGCAGTAACGAGAATGGATAGAATACGGAATAAATATGTTAGAGGAAGTCTGAAAGTGGCACCTGGGACAGTGAAGCTGAAAAGTGCGCGTTTGGGCTGGTATGGACATGTAATGAGACGAAATGAAAATTAGGTTGGTACGAGAGTGTTAACTTTGAAAGTGGAAGGATATAGAGGAAGAGCTAGACCTAAGAAGAAATGGATGGATTTCGTGAAAGACAATTACGTGTAAAAGGGGAGTGAGCGAAGAAATGGTATATGATAGAGAAGTATGGAAGGAGAAAACATGTTGCACCGACCGCAGGTGACTAGGAAAATGATAATGATGATTCGATATCATTGAAATAATAAAAAAATTTACTAGTGAAGAACTGAATAAAGAAGACGGCGGCAGCTTATCTAACACCTGAGAAACTCTTGTCGTGAAGATGACAATCTAAGTCAAGCAAATTGCCGGGTCTTAGTACACTATTAACTGTTAATTTATTTTCAAACAAACGTAAATGGCAGTACATAATTTTATAAAATAGTCCATATTATTCAGATTATACAAATTTCGGTGAGTACCACCTTAGTTTTCTGAGAAGCTATGAAATAATTAACGTGATATTAAATAAAAAAATAATTGAGATTAGATTAAAAGTTTAGTAACATTGACGTGTACAATAAAGTCCACGATGCGCGAAATCGGCTGAAAGTTTTAGAATGTAAACCAAACTAAATAAAACTCGGTTTTACCGTCGTCGGAGCAGGGGAAACCCTGCTACTTGAAAGTACTATGAATGAGAAAAAAATCAATCAAAATTTACAATATAGGTAGTATGTTCTTTGATTTTCGTGAGACATTAATAACTGACGAACGAATACCAAGAAAACTGTATGAAATCGAGAACGCTCAAGAAGTACAACGCCATCTACTGTTAGATAGCAGAAACACACATTGAAGCTACTCGACTTGCCCAGAATGTTCTCGATAAATCTAGGGACGTCGTATCGACTATAAAAGCGTTGCAGATGTGGCACGAAGTCACTTAGTAATCGTATCTACTCGAAACGAAACAGCGAACGGGTCACCTGAAGCGAAGCGGAAGAAGCGAATTGAGAATTTTAAAGTGCTCGTTAAGTGTTCTAAGTGTCAATACAGTTATAATTTATACTTCGGTAGAATTTTATTTGTCCCGAACCCCAGCGCATAACAGTATGTATAACAAAGGCTTGAAAAGTATTATATTTCTAAGCGTCTCTATGAATCAAGCAAAGGAATAACTGATACCCCTAAACTCCTGAACCGTAAATATGTATACCTTTCCCAAGGTATCCCTTTACAAGAAAACCCACTGGCACAAAGGTAGGTGTTTTCTGGATACCCAAAGGTCTCTGTTTAAGAAAGAGTTCCTTTGGGGCTATGATAATGTCCACGACAGCGCGAAGTCTTAGTTGATGGTTGATCGGAATGGTACAACGACTGCCCCACCCTTCAAACTAAAACGCATTACTGCTTCACGGCAGAAATAGGCGGGGTGGTGCGGACCCGTGCGGGCTCACCAAACATCCTAGCACCTTGTTGTTACGCAAACTGTATGCGGGTTTGATTTTTATTACACGATGTTTTTCTTTCGCCGTAGAAGTCAATCGTGAACATTTCTTTAGTACGTAACATTATTAAAAATTACTGTTCCTGTACATACAATTAATTTACTATGTATATAAAAAAAAACCTATAGTAAAAATTATTTATACAACTCCACAATAATAATAAAACCGATACAACATATGTTCTTCTTTTTCTCGCTTCGGTTTTCTCAGTACTGAAGGTCCTGACCACCCACTCGGAACAACAGTTTATTCTGGATCATTCTGCGCCATTTGCCGCTGAGTGTAGAGCATCGTCAACTGCGGTGTCGAGGCTAGTGCGGATCTGGTCAACATCAACATAATATGTACATATGTATTTCTGTTTGTGTTTACAGAAAACTCATTGATATTCGTCGAACTTTTTTTAAAGTGAGGTTAAATTTAATTTTGGATGGATAAGAAGCTTACATTTTTCTAAAGCATCACCAGCCGCCGGAGCTGACTTCATCTTTACTACCTGGAATAAGCGCGCTCATCAACAGTTAATTCATCGTTGAGACATCGAAGTCATCTGAACTACCCTCCACTGTGTTTCCTTAGCGTTATGACATATTTTTGTTGAGCCAAACTTCCTACGAGGTTTCCAAGCTGCATGTATGTGGGGCAGCTCGGTTCAAATTATTATTATTATGTACAAAGTTTTTTTTCTCGAATTTTTATGAATTTCGGTAAATACTGAAAACCACGGGCCTTTTACATGACAGCTTATCTGTAAAATGCAAACGGGCTCAAAATACGACATAATATCACTAATAATTAGAGGAATTTATAAACAAGACCTGATTGATTTTATCAAACCCTTATTCTGGACATTAAGGATTTTGGTTTGTTGATTAAGATATTTTGAAGTCATCGCGGCCTAAAGGACAAGACGTCCGGTGCATTCGTATCTAGCGATGCACCGGTGTTCGAATCCCGCAGGCGGGTACCAATTTTTCTAATGAAATTAACAAATGTTCACGATTGACTTCCAAGGTGAAGGAATAACATCGTGTAATAAAAATCAAACCCGCAAAATTATAATTTGTGTAATTAGTGGTGGTAGGACCTCTTGTGAGTCCGCACGGGTAGGTACCTTCACCCCGCCTATTTCTGTCGTAAAGCAGTAATGCATTTCGGCTTGAAGGGTGGGGCAGCCGTTGTAACTATACTGAGACCTTAGAACTTATATCTCAAGGTGGGTGGCGCATTTACGTTGTAGATGTCTATGGGCTCGATTAACTACTTAACACCAGGTGGGCTGTGAGCTCGTCCACCCAAATTCTGGGCATTAAGAGAAATCTTAAAAAGGAACTTGCACATACAAAGAAAAATATAAACAGCTGGCACATCCTCCTCCCCAAGTCGCATTCCTCATGTCTGAGGGTCGTGACCATCTCCTCCCATTATTGGAGTGGAGAGTATTAAGCAGAGCTTGTGGAAAGTATTAAGCAGTAGGCAGCGGCTTGGCTCTGCTCCCGGCATCGCTGAAGTCCATGGGCGACGGTAACCACTTACCATAATTGGGCCGTACGCTCGTCTGCCTACAAAGGCAATAAAAAAAATCTTTCTCTGGATGATGTTTCGCCATTTTCCTCTGTTCTCCGCAGTGCGTATGGCATCGTAGAGTGTGGTATCCAGAGTGGTCCGGATTTGGTCGGACCAGCGCATAGGAATGCGGCCACGAGATCTTTTACTCACAAAAAGCTTGCACATAAAAAGGACAATTTCTGATATACATATACCTATTACCCTACTTGTTGTATGGTTGCCAAACTTGGATATTTACAAATAAAATAAAACATTAAATGCAGTCAAAAAGTATATTAAAAATCAGAAGAATACTTTAAAAAACAAAATTGCGAAAACATTCGTCAAAAAAATAAGCTCACCGATGCTCTCAGGCACGCACTCTTACTTAAATGAAAAGGGGTTGGACACACCTCACGATACCCAGAGAGAAGATGAACCATTAAAGCCACACAATGAAAAGAATTAACGGAAAAAAAGGAATGTTGTTCGACAATCAATATGGTGAGCAAATCAAATCAAATCAAATCAAAAAATTTTTATTCAACATAAATGAAAGTACATACTTGTTGAACGTCAAAAGAACTACCGCCAATTCACAAGAACTAGCCTCCGTCCTGAGAAGAATTGGCAAGAAACTCAGCGGGCATGTTTTTTTTTTTTTAATAANTTTCTGGTACCATATAATAAGACACGACCAGGCTATAAAGCAGCAGCACTGCATAGACACAAAACGTTCCATCTACACCAATCAGAGAGAATAGATACGGCGCGGACTTGATGTTTACAAACATGTAAATTGAGAGAATTGCACTACAAATCATCCCACACAAACCCCTATTTTGCATTGGATATAATTCATTACTAATTATTGCGGTTAAAGAAGTAGCGCCAACTCCGCTGGTGAACATATGGAAATGTTGCAAACATATCACAATAGCTATATGGTCAAAAGGTAGAAGATTGTGACGCCTAGCGTATATGTATCCGGCCTCACACAGCAACGATAGTATATTCAGTCCTACAAGCGTGAGGTAGAGTGGACGCCTTCTTATTCCAGACGTTAAATAAATTGTTAAAAAAGTAGCGAATATTTTTTGCAAATCCAACGATGCGATTACTTTGAACATGTAAATATCTGTACCATATAATGCTGTGTAAATATCCATAGGATACGAATCGTGGACAATAGCACCAGAAAATTCTTTAATGGCATTCAAATGTATCACTATAAATACTGGAATGTAAAATTCGCGCTTTTTGAACGACGTGATAAAATACATTAAATTTTGCTTAATTAGTTTTGACACGTTATTTCTACAACTTTTCTTGGCTTCTTTAACGATCATATCGGCTTCGATCATTTTCTCCAGCTCGTCATCATCCTCTGAACCCCTCAGCCAGCGGAAAACCTTTCTGCATTCATCGTAGCGTCCTTTAGTTGCCAGAAAAGTCGGTGATTCCGGTGTAAATATAGCAATTATCAATCCGGGTAAAGAACAAAACAAAAGGATTATCGCAATTTGAAACCAGTTGTAAAACAAGCCAAGTGAATGTGAAGCTAAAATACCAACTAACATCGCAGCAGGTATCGTCGCGATGAAAGATCCTCGGTATTTTGGACTGCTGTATTCTGCAATCAAAATACCGCCCATTGTGGTCCCAAGACCGATAGACATTCCTTGAGATATCTTCGCCATTAATAAGGCTGGAAATGATGAGGCCAAGCTGAATGTTATCCAACCGGTGACTATGAGTATTGAGCTGATAAGAAGTGCAGGTCTGCGGCCAATTCGATCTATGATTAGTGAGGTGAAGAGACATCCTATTAGTGTAGTTATCCCGATCAGTGATGCTGAAAGAAAATATTTAGACATTAGAATTATAGTCAAACTACAATTACAATACATAATATTATTATTATATTATTAGCTATGTCTAATGATTTTTTATAGATAAAATATGTATGCCTGAGAATTATCTGCACATCCCTTTGGGACTGCTACATAAATTTCCCGTACCCAACCATGACTCTGAATCCTTGTCCAAAGGTATCTCTCGACTCTTCCTCAAGTCTGAGAACAGTGATGCGTTAAATCCGATAACCATACCATATGATATCATGTTGAAGGTCACACTCGATACCGCAAAGCACTGAAAATATAGTTGTATTATTATATCTATGATCGTAGGCAACAACTAAATCGAGGTAAGAACGTGTGAGAATAGATTCCACTACCTTGTTAGTTTGAAGGTTAGCTACCTCTTTTCTTATGATGGAAGAGTTACTGGTGGCTCGAAGGACTTTCTAGTTTCACCAGGCCAAATAGACGAGTGCGAGCTCACTCGAGACCTGGACCATTGTACCATGGGATCTAGGGTAGTTAAAGAACTCGGAAAAAAATCATCTTACAAGAAATCCAATAGTCCTTTTTGATATTTTGTAAGAGATAAAAAAATATATCAACATTTGAGAACTTCGTACTATATAGGATCTACATATAAATGCTCCACAATTAGTCTAGGATAGTTAAAGAACTTTAATATTTGGGATCTGGGGTATTTGTTGTTACGTCGTTGTGTGTTTCCAATGACCATAACACAGAAGAAAATTGTAAATTTAGGTAGTGTATTTATTTGGAAATGAACAATATAAGCGTCTATTTAATATGTTAGAGAGAGGTACAACAAAAACCCAAGTGCAGACAGTAACACTCATTCAAAGAAATAACAAATCTAACAACAATAATGTAATTATACAAGAAAACTAAAAACAAACACCTAGACATCATCTAGATCTTCTAGGTCGGAACAAAATGATTCTACCAAAAAATCCAGAAGTCCGTTTTGATAATCTATATGTAATAAAAATATTATTAGATCAACATCTGCAAACTTCGTATATTATATCTACATACAAATGCTCCATAATTCATTCGAGCCGTTACGGTTGATACGGAACGAACATAAGGATGGGATTAGAGAAGAAGAGTCGGTGGTTTCTTGAATACATTACCAAATCTAAATACGAAAAGTAGCGTTGGTTGAATCTCATTTAAGATATCATTAAAATGAATATATGTATATATTTTTTTTATTGCCCTTGTAGGCAGACGAGCATACGGCCCACCTGATGGTCAGTGGTTACCGTCGCCCATGGACTTCAGCAATGACAGGGGCAGAGCCAAGCCGCTGCCTACCGTTTAATACTCTCCACAAGCCTCGTTTGAAGAAAGACATGTCATAGCGCTCGGGAAACACCGTGGAGGGGAGCTCATTCCATAGCCGGATGGTACGTGGCAAAAAAGACCTCTAGAAACGCACTGTGGATGACCGCAGTGGCTCCAGGTAGTATGGATGAACTCTACTCCGGTGGCGCGCGGTGCGATGGTAAAAACGAGATGCCGGTATCATCTCGAACAATTCCTCAGAGCACTCCCCATGGAACATACGGTACAAAATACAGAGGGAACCGAAGTCCCTCCGCAGACCCAGAGGTTCCAAACCATTCTCGGCGTTTATTTGGAATAAATGCCCAAATCAGGAACAACGTACTGCAAAGTTTCAAAGTTTGTCAACTATAATAGTCATCCAAAATATTAGGTCTTTAGAAGATAAAGTTATATTAGTACCTCGGAATTGTGTGTTTTAATTGAACTTGACCAGATAAAAATGAGTTTGACCATCCAGTCACACCTCCTGATCATTGAACTAAGGTCAAACGTGGTTTTCTTACTATGTATTTCAAATATATATTTTTTCTCTGGCTATTCGCTGGAATCTAAATGGGTTATTCTAGCTTCTCGCGGACGGGTAGGTGAGCTCACGGGCGCAATCCGAGAGAATTTGCTAACACTAGCCCTAGCAAGAACAGTGTTAAATCTACCACCACATCGGAATCGCAACCCACTGATTCACGCGGCGAGCAACTTAATGGGTTAAACACAAACTTGTCAGATCCCGTAGTAACCCTGTGTCTTGGGGTCAGACCGCGGATTCCGAGGGGAGTCGATATTAAAGATAGTTATATGCTAGTGCGGAGAGTTTTATTATGAATCTAATAACTTTTACAAACGAGACAGCGGAAAAAGAAGAAGTAGGTAAGCACGTAGAACAAAGACTCCGACTGAAACTTACCTGCTTCAAGAACGGTGTTATCCATCGCTTACTACGACACATTTTCACAGAATTATACAAAACGAGCCTCGTGCTTTTGGTTTTGAATAACGTGTAAATGATTAGACAATTCATTTGAAATTATAATTTCTTTAGCATTGAATTAATTAATTAATTAAGATACCTACTGGGAAATTATACATAGTTCAGCTTTTTCATCGTGGTTTTTTTTTAGATTAAAGTATTTCTTGTGACACGGAGACCTTTCCAGTTTCACCAGGACAGGTGAGCGAGCGAAGGCTCAGCCAGGAGGGGTGGGATTTGCTAACAGCTGCCCCAGCTCCTCCAAGAGCAGCTGCTTGGCGAGTGAATCTACTATAGGATCGGAATCGCGACACACTGACAAGATCCGGCGAAAAACTGATAGTTGGATTAGGTTGCACGTCGACCGGGGGTCGGAGGAGGGCGTTTGTCCAGCTCCGGCCCCTATGAGGAGGCATTCTCCTCTCGGTGATGGTCACGGCGCGACCTAAGGGGGTTGAGGCTGCGCCGCACGCTACCGTCACTCTAGGGCGCTGGCACCAGGAGGACGGGATGACGTGTCGGCGGCTGCGGACTGCGATGCGGTTCGCATTTTCGTCGTCGCTGTCGTCGCCGAACATACTGTGGAAGAGCAACCCGGTCGGCGGTGTATCGAGTTCCGACCCGGCAGGCTGTTTCTGGCCCAGCGGGGTATCCCGGAATACCAGCGGCATCGCCCAGGCGGCCTGGCAGGGCCGCCGTACCGCGGAGACCGACGTCGTTGGTCGTCAACCATTGCCCGACGACGCGTCGGTCGGGCGTCCTCGGGATGGCGCCGCGTAGGAGGAGGTTGAATTGAACCAAGTTCAATTCACCCCATTTGGAGCTTATTCGAAGTGGTCTCCATTGGCTGCAATACAGTCCTTTAAACGTTGAGGCCAGTTATCAATAGAAGCACGCACTATTTCCATGGGAAAATTTTTCACTGCCAATCGTACGGATTGTTTTAGGGACTCCAAATTATCATGGCGTTTAGAGCAAGCCGTACTCTCTAAAACTGACCATAAATCATAATCCAGCGGATTAAGATCGGGACTAGACGACGACCAATCTTCAGCTCTGATGAAGTCCGAAACGTTCGTTGCCAACCAAGACTGCGTAGACCGAGCTTTATGACCTGGCGCCGAATCTTGCTGGAAGGACCATTTTTGATTATTGAAGATGGTGTTGTTAAGGGGCTTCACTACCTTCTCAAGAATGGTATCTTGATACACTTGTGCCGATGTTTTGATACCTTTTTCACAAAAGTGTGGCTCAGTCACTCCTTCATAGCTAATACCCCACCAAACCAATACTGAAGTCGAATAGTGCCCACGTTGCACTCTGTCGACTAATTGGGAAGCTTCCTTAGAGCTTTGAGCATAGATACGGTCATTTTGTTTGTTAAAATGTTGCTCAATTGTAAAAATTTTCTCATCCGTAAACAAAATTTTTCTCTGACCTCCCTTTGCGTACCGCTTCAGTAGTTGTTTCGATTTTACCACCCTATTCTCTTTTAAATTATCAGTTAAGAAATGACCAGTACGTCTCTAATACGCTGCAAGTCCTAAGTCATCTTTTAAAATACGCGTCATGGTTCTAGGTGCTATCTTCATCTCTCGAGATAAAATCTTTCTCTTTCGGACCGGATTTCTTCGAATTCTTTCCCTTACTGCTTGGACCACCTTTTTCGTACGAACACTACGTGGACGGCCAGATCTTTTTCTGTCACAAACAGAGGATGTCTCATTGCAGCTATTAATAGCCCGATACACAAACATTTTACTAATACCAAGCGTATGGAGAGTTTTAAAAATTGCATTTGGCCTACCTATTTTACCTACTTTGTGTAATGCAATCACAGCGATTCGGTTCTCTTTATCACCCCACTCCATTTTAATATCGCAAAATATTGTACAATGTATTGGCGCCAAAATGAGAAAACTCAATGAGCAATCATATAAAAATTACAGATTCCAAATTCAAATATAATATTTTGTTTATTTTTAATTGTAACAGTATTTATGGCCAGACTAAGTATAGCTGACATGATTGATTTTATTAAACTTATATTAACTCGTATGGGACGTCTTGCGTAATGGGCTGATACGCATTTACTTCGAAAAAAAATGTCACTAATTAAACAAAAGACGTCTCACCGTTCAACATAATAATCAAATACTTGCAAGGAAACGATTATAATTCAGGCTTTGTTTCTAATTGCCAATTCCCCCTTGTTAAATTACATGTTAAATCCCCAATTAAAAATAAGAAATTGATAAGAATTTGTGAACGCGAATTCGTTGTCGTAATACCACGACGATATTTTAACTTTGAAAAGTGCAAGGTCAAGTTTCTTAACCTTTTTTTTGTTCATTTATGAAACAGTAACTCTTTTTGTATAATATATTTTTTTACAAATGCTTTTTGTTACTTTAAACTTATTTCAGAGCGTCCGCACTGTTTGTATTATTGAAATTCATGGGACAGAAGACCATGCCGAAGATGGACGCCGCGTGATCCTTGATTGACTTTCTATGATTTTTTTATTGCTTAGATGGGTGGACGAGCCACAGCCCACCTGGTATTAAGTGGTTACTGGAGCCCATAGACATTCACAACGTAAATGCGCCACCCACCTTGAGATACAAGTTCTAAGGTCTCAGTATAGTTACACCGGCTGCCCCATCCTTCAAGCCGAAACGCATTACTGCTTCACGGCAGAAATAGGCAGGGCAGCGGTACCTACCCGTGCGGACTCACAAGAGGTCCTACCATCAGTAATTACGCAAATTATAATTTTGCTGTTTTGATTTTTATTACACGACTAGCGGCCCGCTCCGGCTCCGTTCGGGTCTTTAACAAAAATATCAACGATATTTGACGTTTTTTTATTTTTAAAAATAAAAGAAACTTATTGCGGCATAACTATAATAGTTAGATATATGCTGTCGCGACACTTTTTGTAAATAATAATGTGTTCTACAAAGTCGTAGTACATTATTTTATTCTATCATCAATAGTTTTCGCAGGGCACGCGATGTAAAGAATGTTTTAGGTAATTTTTTTACACCTTGGGTTACAATTTTACATTATTGGAGTTTTAGTAAGGATCCCTAATTTTTTTCAAAAAAGGTTATAATCTATGTCACTCGGGAATAGTGTAGCTTCCAAAAAGTGAAAGAATTTTTCAAATCGGTTCAGTAATTTCGGAGCCTATTCAATACAAACAAACAAACAAATCTTTCCTCTTTATAATATTAGTATAGATGTTATTCCTTCACCGTGGAAGTCAATCGTGAACATTTGTCGAGTACGTATTTCATTAGAAAAATTGGTACCCGCCTGCGAGATTCGAACACCGGTCCATCGCTCGATACAAATGCACCGGACGTCTTATCCTTTAGTCACGTTTTCTTCGAGTTGAACAATTGGAGTTAAATTTAAATGCTATATTAATAATATAATATTATAAGGAATTTCATTTACAATGTACAATAAGTTCGTCATGTAACACTTAATTCACCTTACGGCAAAGAAACACAATATGCCTTGATAAAGCGGCAAAAGCGCAGGCAGCACGCGACTTTCTTATCGAATACATTTCCATTCAGTTTCTGATTTCGATGAAATAAACAATAAACATTACTCTAATGACTGCTTTATTTTTGTGTATACAGGGTGTGAAGAAGATCGCCTATGAGGTGGACTGATCAGATAATAGCGGCAGTGAATGGCTCATCGTCTTTACACGAATTCCCGAGGAGGCTTACCGTCAGCGAGGAGTGGTGACGTGTTCTGAAGCTTCCCACCAACGCCTGAAGTGATGACCACGACCACTATATCAAGAGCGACTGGGAAGAAGATACAGGGTGTACACACAATATATCGAACCGAAAAATGTAGATAGTGTTCTATTAAAATTATCAATTCGACGAGAAAAACAAATGTTCCCAAGTAAATAGTTTCGGAATAAAATGTACTTGAACGCAACGAACCAACTATTCTTCTGTTAATCCTTGAATTATGTTGCACGCAAGGTATCTTAATATTATGATTCATAAGGAAGAATTTAATGCCTCGCTCTTGTGGCATCGTTATCAAACGCTGAATGTTGCACTTTTTTTTTTATAACTTATCTTACGTCAAGTTACTTAACGTATTCATTCTGCGACAATGTGCTTTGGCAAACAGTTGATTACCCCATTCGTGAAGCAAGTGAGTTTTCCAATCTATTTTAATGTGTGTTTAAAAAGCCATTTAACTGTGTCAAGAAAGTTAATTATTAGGCACAACCAAAATAAAGATATATCTTTTTAAAAATAAAGATATATCTTATATATTTGTTGTGATAGCATGATAGCATAAAGATAGCACGACCAACTTTGTTTTTGGGCTTTTACAAGCTTTCGGGAGTCAGGAGTTTATCGGATTTCGTTTATCCAATGTTAGCAACCGCCATACCTCCATGATATTTGAATCTATCATGTATTGAAATAAGAAAAAATATTTGTCAAAATGTATGTCCCATCCATCCAGAAGAATACGAAAAGTGATATAGACATGTTTAATCTGCTATGTCGTTTACTTGCTTGGTTAATGAAAATATAACTTGGTTCTTCAAATTCCCAGTGCTTCGCGGTGTCGAGTGTGACCTTCAACATGATGTCATACGGTATGGTCATCGGATTTAACGCATCACTGTTCTCGGAATTGAGGAAGAGTCAAGAGATACCCCTGGACAGGGATTCAGAATCATGGTTGGGTATGTTATGTTTAATTTTTTTTAATATCGTAGAGTTGAATAAACAGCACGCTAATTAATCTTTTCGTTTGGGATGTAATGACTGTGGGTGACCCGGAAGCCGGCGTTACCGAGACGGACGCGTGAGCACGCGAGTCCAGTCCATATTAACCTATAACCTGTAAACCTACGCGCCTCCAAAAGCGGCCGAAAAGCTCAAAGATTCGCGGGAGTACCTACCATCGAATCGAAATCGCGAAACGCTAAGGTGACCCGTGGAGAAACTCAGCGAACTATCTGTCTATCGCTGCAGTAATAATGGTGAAAATCGTATTTCGTGTTTTGTGTTAATGGTCGAGTAATTGGTGACTATAATAAAGCTGCGAGATCGATGTTCATTTACCGTTGCGAATCGGTCTCGAGATTTCAGTGTGCTCACATCCTTATTATAAGCTGAACTTTGGATACTGGTCATGTTACTGTAGTTTTCATGTATTTTCCGTAACATTCAAAACCTCTTTTGAACGATTTACCAAAAGAAATGAAAATGAAAATACTCACTGAAAAAAATTTTAAACGCGTCTAGAAAATGGCAACGTGAACAGATTTCTTCACAATTCAAAAAAGAGGAACAAGCCTTCAGAAACGGGAAATTACAGCGTAATGGCAGCTAGCGCTTCTCGCCAGCTCTTTCGACTGATATAAATTAAGACAGAATCAAAGAGTTTACAAATAAAAACCTTACTTACCATAAATTTTCTCTGTTCTAGCATCACTCATTGGAATAACAACATTTATTGGAGCGCTATTCACACCAATTATAATAGACAGCATCGGCCGAAGACCAGCAGTGATTACCAGCTCAGTCCTCATGGTCAGCGGATGGATCACATTTAGCTTAGCCTCATCACTCCCTGTGTTATTGGTTGCAAAATTTTTACAAGGAATGTCCGTTGGTCTTGGATCCACGATGGGAGGACTTTTGATTGCAGAATATAGTAGTCCGAAATACAGAGGGTCTTTTATGGCAACAATTCTTACTTTTCTGCTATTAGGGAGTCTAATATCTCATTTATTTGCATTGTTTTACAATTGGCATCAAATTTCGACAATACTAGGATTTTTCTCTTTGCCCGGATTAATTATTTCTTTATTCTCTCCCGAGTCCCCAGTTTTTTTGGCAACCAAAGGACGTTACGATCAATGCAGAAAAGTTTTTCGCTGGCTGAGAGGTCCAAACGAAGATGATGAACTCGAGAAAATGATTAAAACTGATTTGATCGTTAAAGAATCTAAAAAGAGCCGTCCTAAAAAGACTACGTCTAAAATAATACAGAAAAAATTAACGTACGTCATTTTAACATTCAAAAAGCGAGAATTTTATATTCCAGTATTTATTATGATGCATCTCAGTGCTATAAATGAGTTCTGCGGTGCTCTCGTCTACGATACATATGCTTTTGACATCCATAAGGCTTTATATGGTACCGATATCTACATGTTTAAAGTGATGGCATCTCTGGACATTCAAAGAATTTTATCAACAGTTCTAACAGTCTATTTAACCAGCAGAGTACGGAGGCGTCCATTATTATTCACATTAGTTGGATTGAATATATTGGCGTATATCTGTGAGGCTGGATACATATACGCCAGGCGTTATAGTCTACTTCCTTTTGACCACATGGCTATAGGAGTATTTTTACATCATTTCCATTATTTCACCAACGGAGCTGGTTCTATGTCCTTGACGACTATAATTAGTAGCGAGCTATTCCCAACAGCAGACAAAGGATTCTGTGGACTGATTCGTAGTTTGATTTTCTCGATCTTCGTCTTTGCAAACGTCAAAAGTGCACCGTATTTATTCTCCCTCATAGGTATAGAAGGAACATTATGTGCCTATGCACTGTTACAGTTTTACTGTCAAGTTATGTTATATTACATGTTACCAGAAACAAAAGATAAAACACTACAAGAAATCGAAGATAAATTCAGAGGATTCTCTTTGGTTGATCGTGCAGAAATTTTAAAAACAAAGGATGATGTGGATGTTTCGAATTGATGCATAAACAAAATTGGATAAAACAAACAATAATATGCTTAGATTACTCTTAAAAGTTAAGTTTTTTTTCCCCCTACCAATTTGCTGGCAGCCTAAGAGGCAATACCAGCTACGCCCGGACGGGTAGGTGAGCTCACGGGCTCAACCTGAGAGAATCTGCTAACACTAGCCCTAGCAAGAGCAGTGCTTCGCAGAATCTACCACCGGATCGGAATCGCGACCCACTGAGAAGATCAGTGGGCTGAGAGATAAGAGTTATTTACGGATATGATAGCATAAATAAGTACGGGAAAAAAAAACATTTATCTACTTTGGCTAAAGCGGGAAATGGGTTTACGTAATATGTATATATATATAATATATGTATAAATATAAGAATGGAAGAGAAAAATTAGCTGTGCCGACCCCACCTAGTGGGAGAAGGTGGAGAAAAAGAAGACATTTACAAATGCATTCTTCAAGTATCTAACGAATCGATGTCCGTGTGCTACGCGAAAATTAATAACATATTCTTTAAAATTGAATCACAAAGAAAAATATTTGAGATTTATTTTTAGGATGTCTTGCTGGAGGCCAATTCACAAAACAGGTGCGACAGTTGATTTAATTATCATTTACTAGTGGTACCGCAGTAGTCGAAATTCGATTAATTAATTAAAATTAAATATTTGTATACTATTATGATTCTATAGTCAAAGACTATTATACTTCCATAATCACAGATTTCGCCAAGTCTACAATTTAGACAAATATTAATAGAGACAAACAATTAAAATTGTTTTAATGGATTTTATGACCTGGTAACTAAGACCTTTAAGTCATGTCTTATTTTAATTTATATTATTCATATTTTTATGAAAAATGATATTATAGAGTGAAATGAAATGAAGATGATAATTTTGAGACACTAATCAACTGGGATGAAATTAAATTAAAGGAATTGAGATGATATGGGATGAAATATAGTCTCAGTAAAATGGTGGTCATTTACTAAGATTTTTTCAGCGTACTTTTTGGAGGATCCCGAGAAGTTACGTCCAGCAGCTTTGTTTCATTTTTCCACATTGGTGCACTTTCACAGATATTAAACAGTTAATAAGCCACCATTATTACACATTTAAACCCGAAGAAACACTAAATAGACAAAATAAAACAAATCACACAACTTCACTCCTCGCGTTCCCGCCAAAAAGTTCAAAACCAGTAAAATCAACAATTTGACCACAGATTATAAGCAATAAGAAAAGTTTGACAGTAAATAAATAGTATGTATGCGTGTGTGTGTCAAATACATGATAGTGTGTGTGTAATGTTTTTATTTATTGATTTAATGTATAATATTTTTCGTGCATAGTTTAAAAAATATAAACATTCTGCACTCCTCTATATTATCTATAAGTGTACAAAAATCCATACACCTCCGTCCGCGCAATTTTCGTAAAAAGGGGCACAAAGTTTTTGCTTCACGTATTCAATATATAGATATGAATTTTTGAGGCAGTTTTCATTTTTGAAAGATATTTGATACACAGCTTCTGAGTGTGTGTACTCGGTCTTGTTTCGTGTGCGTTTGCGGCAGACATTAGTCTCTATAGAGGAAGGATGAGCAACACGCGGCCCGCGGGCCCCTCGCGGCCGCCAAGCACATCTAAAATTTAATTTATTTTATCGACTTTCTCGTTTCTGCTCGTCTTTCTGTTTTTCTCTTGTTTGTGAATTAATATTTAAAAAAAAAAAAAAAATTAAAAAAAAAGACATGCCCGCTGAGTTTCTTGCCAGTTCTTCTCAGGACGGAGGCTAGTTTTTGTGAATTGGTGGTAGTTCTCTTTGACGTTCAACAAGTGTGTACTGTCATTATGTTGAATAAAAACAATTTTATTTGATTTTATTTGTTTTATCTTGCATTAAATTTTATTTATGAAATTTTTACTTTTTTTTAGTTTTATATTTTTTATTCTAATATTTATTATTTATTAAATACAGTTTCTTAAATTATTAATAAGAGTTAATATTTTATATGTGACCAGACAAAAAAATTAAAATTTAAATTAGCCCGTTAATCAAAAAAATTGCTCATGTATTTTGAGTCCGTGGGATGGGTGGTATCGGTGTTGGGAAAGCGGTTGTACAATTGACCGGTAACCGTTTTTTTTTAATTTTTTTTATTTATTGCTTTGATGGGTAGACGAGCTCACAGCCCACCTGGTGTTAAGTGGTTACTGGAGCCCATAGACATCCACAACGTAAATGCGCCACCCACCTTGAGATATAAGTTCTAAGGTCTCAGTATAGTTACAACGGCTGCCCCACCCTTCAAACCGAAACGCATTACTGCTTCACGGCAGAAATAGGCAGGGCGGTGGTACCTATCCGCGCGGACTCACAAGAGGTCCTACCACCAGTAATTACGCAAATTATAATTTTGCGGGTTTCATTTTTATTACACGATGTTATTCCTTCACCGTGGAAGTCAATCGTGAACATTTGTTGAGTACGTATTTCATTAATTTCAAAAATTGGTACCCGCCTGAGATTCGAACATCGGTGCATCGCTCAACACGAATGCACCGGACGTCTTATCCGTTAGGCCACGACGACTTCAAAATTACTGAAAACAATAGAAAAAGTTATTATAAATATTTGAGATTGTCTTCAATATCAACTTTATGAACACACAAGTTAATTTTTTTAATTCTGTAGATGGATAAAACAGTTCACAAATCACTTGGGTGGTTGCGGGAGCCCATCATAACGAGAATGCCACTATCCATCTTCGCTTCACATATTAAGTCGAAGACATGATTGTATTTTAATTACGGCACTCCTACTATTCAAACGGGAATTCATGAATTATTCGTCGCAAAAATACGTAAGATTGCGATACCTATCCAATAGTGCTCAAGTTTATGAATTAGTAGGAGTGTGATGCTACATCACATTTTTTTTTTATTGCTAAGGACGAGCTCATAGGCCTCCTGGTGTTAGGTGGTGACTGGAGCCCATAGACATCTACAACGTAAATGCGCCACCCACCTTGAGATATAAGTTCTAAGGTCTCAAGTATAGTTACGACGGCTGCCCCACCCTTCAAACCGAAACGCATTACTGCTTCACGGCAGAAATAGGCAGGGCGGTGGTACCTATCCGCGCGGACTCACAAGAGGTCCTACCACCAGTAATTACGCAAATTATAATTTTGCGGGTTTCATTTTTATTACACGATGTTATTCCTTCACCGTGGAAGTCAATCGTGAACATTTGTTGAGTACGTATTTCATTAATTTCAAAAATTGGTACCCGCCTGAGATTCGAACATCGGTGCATCGCTCAACACGAATGCACCGGACGTCTTATCCGTTAGGCCACGACAACTTCCGAAACAGTACTCATCGAACTCGGGAAAGAGTTCGACGTGTAGCCTTTTTTTTTCGGGCCAAGCGCCGAACCTCCTACGAGGTCTCCGCGCCTAGGGGGCGCGCGGTGTATGTGGGACTTGACAATCTGCAAGGTGTTGGGAGCAGACCGTGGGCCCAAGGTATTTTAGGGCCCTACCCACTAAATGACTCTCCTGCACTCTTACACCCGACGTCCGATCTCCGTCGGAGTCAAAACCCGGTCAGAGTAGGGGGGTCCCCCGGTCAACACTACAACCAGACACGCGGCGCCACCCCAAGGACGCCCTACACTTAAGGGCCTTTTATTCTCCAAATATTTCAGTGTTTCGCACTGAAGTATGGTGTTTCGTTACATCAGGTGTGACATTCAATATGTTGACACACGGCTTCATGTACGGATTCAATACGGGACTGTTCACACAGTTGAGGAAGACTATAGAAATACAGTTGGATTTGGAGTTAGAGTCTTGGCTGGGTAAGGGAAAGGAAGATTTAAAAACAATGTAGCCTTTAAAATTTTCGTTTTTGACTCACATTTCGCATTCGTACATAAAAAAACCAGAGAGAACTGAAGTGTGGGGTTAAAGCGATGGTTTGTGGACGCTCGTTTGGGTTTATATGGAAATCCATAGACTAGAACTTATTTCTTACTTACTATTTCGTTGGTACACGGCTTAAAATCGGAACGTAACTCTGTAACTAGAATGCTTGGTGGGTTACCAAATTTCATAAGCACAGGTTCATTAGGTGTATGGTCAATTTTAGGCAAGATGGCGTACTTTTTATTGAAACCCAAGCTTACAGTCGACCTGAAATGATCACCCTTCGGCACGGACAACCTACAACAACTCTAAAACCACTTTCAAATCTCTTTGAAATGCATTTTTATTCACTCTGATACCATTCTGTTCCATTCATGCAAATTGTACACTGAAAAAGATTTATTTATTTGTTTTCAGCTTCTTCAATTGGCTTAGCATTCATTTGGAACGCTACGGGAGAAGACCCGTATTCGTTTTCGATATAAAACCAAAGTGCACTTGGTGCGGATACTGATCTTTCCCATATTTCTCTACGGGGCGGAGATATGGTGCATGAAAAGCCGGGATATCAAAAATATCAATGCCTTTGAAATATGGGTGTGGCGGAGGATGTTACGAATACCGCGGACTGCCATGAGAACAAACGAATTCATTCTAATAGAGCTAAACATCCGAACTCCCGGCTCTCTTCCATCTGCCGGGAACGTGTTATGAGCTTCTTCGGACACATCATGCGGTCTCCCAGACATTAATTAGAGAAGCTCACAATTGCGGGTCGCATAGGAAGACAAGCGCGCCGTGGACAGAACACCAGCCAGATGGTCAGATCTAGTAAAAGAAGCACTTGGTGGTAGTCTATACCATGCGGTCCATGCCACCCTCTATGTATAACTTTGCGAAAACATACTGTATACAATTTAGAGTACATAGTTGTCGAACTCCTACAAACCACTGAAATAATCTGTCCGCACTCGCGAAAGGGACATACTTTTCTTCGACCACATCAACTAAAAGGGCCGCGGTAGGCCGATATGGGCCAGTTCCGCAGTGAAGGTGTTAACAAATTATTTTTAGACTAAAATAAGTTTTATGTGAAAAAAATTAATTAATTTTAATTTAGAATTCATTTGCTAGCCCCATCAATGCTGGAAGCTGGAAGCGGAGTCGCTCGCTGCCGACTATCGGTGGCGCAGCGAGCTTCGTGCTCGGGGCGTCTCCCCGAAAGTGAGCTGCGGGCGCGGAAGGCCCATTCTCGGCGGTCCGTGCTCGAGTCGTGGTCGAGGCGATTGGCCAACCCCACGTAGGGGCTACGGACCGTCGAGGCGGTTTACCCAGTCTTTGATGACTGTGTGAATCGTGGCGAAGGACGTCTCACCTTTCGTCTGGTGCAGGTGCTGACCGGGCACGGATGCTTCGGGAAGTACCTGCGCCGGATAGGGGCTGAGCCGACGACGAGGTGTCACCATTGTGGACACGACCTGGACACGGCGGAGCATATGCTCGCTGTCTGCCCCGCTTGGGAGGTGCAGCGCCGTGTCCTGGTCGCAAAGATAGGACCTGAAGTGTCGCTGCCTGGCGTCGTGGCGTCGATGCTTGGCGGCGATGTGTCCTGGAAGGCTATGCTCGACTTCTGCGAGTGCACCATCTCGCAGAAGGAGGCGGCGGGGCGAGTGAGGCAAAGCTCTCCTCACTACGCAGAAACCCGCCGCCGCCGAGCAGGGGGTCGGTACCGGGGTCGTATCCGTGACCTGGCCCCCTAAGAGCTAGGGGTCCCACCCGTTTTGTGCGGGGAGAGACCCAGACGTGGGGTGGCGTGCTTTGCACGCTCACCCGCAGTAGGAAGCCGGGTGATGGTAGACCGCGTTCCCCCGACCGCTCTGGGGGAAGGTGTAACGCGGCGCCATCAAAGCGGGCTCTCGGCCCGCTGAACGAGGGAACCGGTGGTCGTGTCGCTGGCGGCCACCGGTCCGGCGTCCGTGGGACGGTGGGATGGATGTAATGTGCTCTGCGTCAACCCTGTCCCGCCGTTTCAATAGCCCCGACTGGGCTCCGGCCCGGTCCGAGGTAGGGCGCCGGTTGTGAGTGGCAGGAGTTTTTAGTGAGGTTCAACTCCCACATACCCCACCTGCCGCGCGGGTGGGGATCCGGCGATTTTCTGCTATGGAAAAAAAAAAAAGCTCTATCAATGCGGGCTCTTGGCCCGTCGACCGAGGGAACCGGCAGTCGTGTCGCTGGCGGCCGCCGGTCCGGCGTCTGGGGGACGGCGAGATGGATGTAATATGCTCTGCGTAAACCCTGTCCCGCCGTCTCAATAGCTCCGACTGGGTTCCCACCCGGTCCGGGGTAGGGCGCCGGCTGTGAGCGACAGGAGTTTTTAATGAGGTTCAACTCCCACATACGATTTTCAGGCAAAGGCGATTTTCTCCTGTGGAAAAAAAAAAAAGTTTATATTTCGTAATTTTTATACAAGAAACGTACAGCATGTCGTGTTAATAATGTACGTACAATCTATTGTTTTATTTGCATAATTAAAATGCCGCGCCATGTACTCGGCCATATAAATCTCTACGGCGCCGTGTAGTTGGGCATTGAATGTTAACACAACTGTAACTCGTCTACAAATGGAACTCAAAAAGAAAGAATTTAATGCTATATTTTTGTAGCGTCGTTATCAAACTCTGAATGTTCTAAATTTTTTTCTTTAAAATTTATCTTAACGTAAAGTTACTCAACGTATTCATTCTGAGACAATGTGCTTTGGCAAACAGTTGATTACCCCATTCGTGAAGCAAGTGAGTTTTCAAATCTATTTTAATGTGTGTTTAAAAAGCTATTTAACTGAGTCATGATAGTTAATTATTAAGCTCAAGCAAAATAAAGATATAAAGATAGCATAACCAACTTTGTTTTAGGGCTTTTACAAGCTTTCGGGGTTCAGGAGTTTATCGAATTTCGTTTATCCAATGTTAGCAACCACCATACCTCCATAATATTTGAATCTATCATGTATTGAAATAAGTCAAAATATTTGTCAAAATTTATGTCCCATCCATCCAAAGCAATACGAAAAGTGATATAGGCATGTTTAATCTGTCATGTCGCTTACCAGACTTGGTTAATGAAAAAAATTCTTCAAATTCCTAGTGCTTCGCGGTGTCGAGTGTGACCTTCAACATGTTATCATACGGTATGGTCATCGGATTTAACGCATCACTGTTCTCGGAATTGAGGAAGAGTCAAGAGATACCCCTGGACAGGGATTCAGAATCATGGTTGGGTATGTTATGTTTAATTTTTTTAATATCGTAGAGTTGAGTAAACAGTACGCTAATTAATCTTCTCGTTTTGGGACGTAATAATTATGGGTGACCCGGAAGCTGGTGTTACCGAGACGGACGCGTGAGCACGCACTCGCAGTCGCAGCAGTCGGGCATCTTCTTCTTTTTCTCCACCTTATCCCACTAGGTAGGGTCGGCACAGCTAATTTTTCTCTTCCATTCTCTTCTATCAGCCGTCATCCCAACACTCACTCCTCTCTCTCTCTCATATCGTCATTCACACACTCCATCCATGTCTTCTTTGGTCGACCTCTTCCCCCTCTACCTTGCACTACCATTTCCATACATCTCCTAGTCACATGCATCTTCTCTCTACGCATCATATGTCTATACGACGCTAGCCGTCTGCTCTTTAATTTGTTGAATACCTGGGCTACTTTCGCACTTCCTCTGATATACTCATTCTTTATTTTGTCCTTCCTTATCGAGTCCAGTTGGGCACACTAACCTGTGCGCCCCTAAAAGCGGCCGAAAAGCTCAAAGATTCGCGAGAGTACTTACGACCGAATCGAAATCGCGAACCGCTGAGGTGATCGGTGGAGAAAGTCAGCGGACTAGCTGTCTCATCGCTGCGGTAATAATGGTGAAAATCGCATTTCGTGCTTTATGTTAATGGTCGAGTAATTGGTGACTAGGTATAACAAAGCTGCGAGATCGATGTTCATTTACCGTTGCGAATCGGTCTCGAGATTTCAGTGCGCTCACATCCTTATTATAAGCTGAACTTTGGATACTGGTCATGTTACTGTAGTTTTCATGTATTTTTCGTAACATTCAAAACCTTTTTTGAACGATTTACCAAAACAAATCAAAATGAAAATACTCACTGAAAAAAATATATTGAAAAGCGTCTATTAGAAAATGGTAACGCGAACAGATTTCTTCACAATTCAAAAAAGAGGAACAAGCCTTCAGAAAGGGAAATTACAGCGTAATGCCAGCTAGCGCTTCTCGCCAGCTCTTGACTGATATAAATTAAGACAGAATCAAAGAGTTTTCTAATAAAAGCCTTACCATCAATTTTCTCTGTTCTAGCATCACTCATTGGAATAACAACATTTATTGGAGCGCTATTCACACCAATTATAATAGACAGCATCGGCCGAAAACCAGCAGTGATTACCAGCTCAGTCCTCATGGTCAGCGGATGGATCACATTAAGCTTAGCCTCATCACTCCCTGTGTTATTGGTTGCAAAATTTTTACAAGGAATGTCCGTTGGTCTTGGATCCACGATGGGAGGACTTTTGATTGCAGAATATAGTAGTCCGAAATACAGAGGGTCTTTTATGGCAACAATTCTTACTTTTGTGCTATTAGGGAGTCTAATATCTCATTTATTTGCATTGTTTTACAATTGGCATCAAATTTCGACAATAGTAGGATTTTTCTCTTTGCCCGGATTAATTATTTCTTTATTCTCTCCCGAGTCCCCAGTTTTTTTGGCAACCAAAGGACGTTACGATCAATGCAGAAAAGTTTTTCGCTGGCTGAGAGGTCCAAACGAAGATGATGAACTCGAGAAAATGATTAAAACTGATATGATCGTTAAAGAATCTAAAAAGAGCCGTCCCAAAAAGACTATGTCTAAAATAATACAGAAAAAATTAACGTACGTCATCTTAACATTCAAAAAGCGAGAATTTTATATTCCAGTATTTATTATGATGCATCTCAGTGCTATAAATGAGTTCTGCGGTGCTCTCGTCTATGATACATATGCTTTTGACATCCACAAGGCTTTATATGGTACCGATATCTATATGTTTAAAGTGATGGCATCTGTGGACATTCAAAGAATTTTATCAACAGTTCTAACAGTCTATTTAACCAGCAGAGTACGGAGGCGTCCATTATTATTCACATTAGTTGGATTGAATATATTGGCGTATATCTGTGAGGCTGGATACATATACGCCAGGCGTCATAGTCTACTTCCTTTTGACCACATGGCTATAGGAGTATTTTTACATCATTTCCATTATTTCACCAACGGAGCTGGTTCTATGTCCTTGACGACTATAATCAGTAACGAGCTATTCCCAACAGCAGACAAAGGATTCTGTGGACTGATTCGTAGTTTGATTTTCTCAATCTTCGTCTTTGCAAACGTCAAAAGTGCACCGTATTTATTCTCCCTCATAGATGTAGAAGGAACATTATGTGCCTATGCACTGTTACTGTTTTACTGTCAAGTTATGTTATATTACATGTTACCAGAAACTAAAGATAAAACTCTTCAAGAAATCGAAGATAAATTCAGAGGATTCTCTTTGGTTGATCGTGCAGAAATTTTAAAAACAAAGGATGATGAGGATGTTTCGAATTGATGCATAAACAAAATTGGATAAAACAAACAATAATATGCTTAGATTACTCTTAAAAGTTAAGTTTTTTTTCCCCTACCAATTTGCTGCTAGTCTAAGAGGCAATACCAGCTACGCCCGGATGGGTAGGTGAGCTCACAGGCTCAACCTGAGAGAATCTGCTAACACTAGCCCTAGCAAGAGCAGTGCTTCGCAGAAACTACCACCGGATCGGAATCGCGATCCACTGAGAAGATCCGGCGAGAAACTCAGTGGGCTGAGAGATAAGAGTTATTTACGGATATGATAGCATAAATAAGTACGGGAAAAAAAAAACATTTATCTACTTTGGCTAAATCGGGAAATGGGTTTACATATACATAAATGTAAACTATGTGGCAATAGTATACATCTGCTGAGGCGTTAGATTTTGGAATTTTTAATATCCACCATCAACGTACGATTCGTACGACAAAGTCAGGATATTCGGTCTCCTAGACAACAACACACAACACTTGTGTGTAGAACAACACACCCATGTGCTAGATATTGGACAAGATATTGATGAAAGGTATATGATTAGACAACGTAAAACAACTCCCACTATGAAGGAGTAACGTCACGTACTAAGCCTCGTAATTTATAAATTAGCTTCCTGACTGAAGAGCCCCCTTGAGTAAATAACTCTATATACTCAGCACGACTGGTATCGTGGGTTCACCGGGATCATCACATCACGGTTTTGGTTTTGCGTGCACAGAACTTAATATATGATAAGACATTTAAAGTGGACCTTATTCATTTTTAAAATAGGCTATGTCACATGTTTAATTGCCTACCATGTTTGGAATCGATACACCATTTTGCTGCTCTGAGGAGATCTACAACGAACCCCTCTGGGAGGCGCGTCGGGAAAGGTTAATTGGTAAACAGATTACGCGTCGTAAGTGGACATGGATAGGTCACAAACACAAACACACACACACAAACACACTAACACGCATAATGACCTTCTTAAATGATAACACCCAATGATCTCTCAACACTTGTCCGCAGCATCTGTTCACGACTTAACCTAACCTAATCTATCTTAAGAAGGAGGGAGCCAAATCACACAACTTCACTCCTCGCGTTCCCGCCAAAAAGTCCAAAACCAGTAAAATCAACAATTTGACCACAGATTATAAGCAATAAGACAAGTTTGACAGTAAATAAGTAGTATGTATGCGTGTGTGTGTCAAATACATGATAGTGTATGTGTAATGTTTTTATTGATTGATTTAATGTGTAATATTTTTCGTGCATAATTTAAAAAATATAAACATTCTGCACTCCTTCTCTATATTCTCTATAAGTGTAGAAAATCGGTACGGAACTGTAATAACTACAGAACCATTGCACTGATATCCCATGCCAGTAAAATTCTGCTTTACATCATCAACGCGAGACTAAGATCTTATCTGGACTGGCAAATACCCCAGGAACAAGCCGGTTTTGTGAAGGGGAGGGGCACCAGAGAGCAAATCTTAAACCTTCGGCTTATAATAGAAAAGTGCTATGAATATAACACTCCTACTTTCATGTGTTTTGTGGATTACCAAAAGGCCTTCGACTGCGTTAAGTGGGAGAGACTGTGGAAAGTTCTTTCCGAGACAGGTGTACCGGACCACCTCGTAATGCTGGTTCGCAAGCTGTATGAGTCAGGATATGGCACTGTGACTGTAGGAGATTTAACATCAGGCCGTTTCAAATTCCATAAGGGTGTTCGCCAAGGATGCGTGATATCTCCCATCCTTTTTAATATCTATGGAGAACACATAATGCGACAAACTTTAGATGGTTGGGAAGGTGGCATAAAGATAGGCGGAGTAAAGATATTGAATCTCAGGTACGCGGACGACACCACCCTCTTCGCTTTCATCGGAAAGTTGAAGATGGCGGAGCTACTTCACAACTGGAACCGTCAGGTATGGAAATGGGGCTTGCTTATTAATAAATCCAAGGACCAGCTAATGATTAGTTGGACCGTTTCAAAGCTATCCAACGAAACAATCTCCTACATGACTACGAATACCGTAACCCAGTTCCCGATACCTTGGTCACTGATTACCAACAAAGGAAGTAGCGAA
>NW_021011485.1:2387952-2498651 GCF_003987935.1 Bombyx mandarina
GTTTATTTCTTGTGTTTGTATTAAACTTTTGAAATCTACACTCTTTTGGTATATTTTGTAATTTTAAATTAAGATACAAAATACTAAAAACTGAAAATAATGTAGCCAGTCCTAAGCCTGATAAAAGCATGAAGGAAAGTTTTTTTGATATTTTTATTTTCATGTTCTTTTTATTACTTTAAAATCATATTATAAATTGATATCAGAAAACCAACCGTATAACGTTGACTTAAATCTATATCTACTACGATATTATATCAGCGTATCGTTTCAAATCTCAAATATCATGAATCGAGAAAATCTACTAGCATCCATCAATATATAGATTCAGAAAATATATAGATTCAATATCCGATATTGATCCTCGATGTATAGATACGATTCGATACGCGGCAAAACCGATATTACCCACTCCTACCTCCTGGTGCCAGCGCGCTAAAGTGACGGTAGCGTGCGGCGCAGCCTCAACCCCTTAGGTTGCGTCGTGACCATCACCGAGAGGAGAATGCCTCCTCATAGGGGCCGGAGCTGGACAAACGCCCTCCTCCGACCCCCGGTCGACGTGCAACCTAATCCAACTATCAGTTTTTCGCCGGATCTTGTCAGTGTGTCGCGATTCCGATCCTATAGTAGATTCATTCGCCAAGCAGCTGCTCTTGGAGGAGCTCGGGCAGCTGTTAGCAAATCCCACCCCTCCTGGCTGAGCCTTTGCTCGCCCACCTGTCCTGGTGAAACTGTAAAGGCCTCCGGGCCACCAGTAATCCTACAATCATAAAAAAACAATTGAAACTACGATCTCAAGTTTAAAGTTACCCTGGTCCTTTATTTATTATATATTTTGTTTTAAACTATATTATAAATACACACAACATACAACTGCGTAAATATTGTTAAAATTCACGGATCGCACTGTTCAAACACGTACTCGTTCACGTAAAGTTTAGTAATTAACTGTTTTCGTGAACACGTACTACGTATAACCGAGCCGACATAAAAACTGATAACACTCAAATGAAATTTTGCAATCGCTAAGTTTTTATATTTATGACTAGTTGACCCGGCAAACGTTGTTTTGCAATATAAATTATTTCTAGGCAAGATAAATAACCTAGATACCGATACTGATTTGTGAATCTATATATATACACTATATATACATTTAATAGCCTTTTATTCTCCAAATATTTCAGTGTTTCGCACTGAAGTATGGTGTTTCGTGACTTTTTTTTTTATTGCCCTTGTAGGCAGACGAGCATACGGCCCACCTGATGGTGAGTGGTTACCGTCGCCCATGGACTTCAGCAATGCCAGGGGCAGAGCCAAGCCGCTGCCTACCAAACAGGCGTGACACTCAATATGTTGACGCACGGCTTCATGTACGGATTCAATACGGGACTGTTCGCACAGTTGAGGAAGACTATAGAAATACAGTTGGATTTGGAGTTAGAGTCTTGGTTGGGTAAGGGAAAGAAACATTTAAAAACAATGTAGCCTTTAAAATTTTCGTTTTTGACTCACATTTCGCATTCGAATATAAAAAAATCCAGAGAGAACTGAGTTATGGGGTTAAAGCGATAGTTTGTGGACGCTCGTATGGGTTCATATGGAAATCCATAGACTAGAACTTATTACTTACTTACTACTAGATGATGACCGAGCTTTGCTTGTTTTTTTGATAACGCCATCTTGGTTAGTTGCCCTCAATTAAGAAAAATAGTATTATTATTCGCCAATAGATGACGGGAAGAGCTGATTATTGAAAACACGAATAAAACACACTTCTGAAAATAAATCGAAGCCAGATCGATTTATCGCCCCCGAAATCCCCTGTATACTAAATTTTATGAACATCGTTGAAGCCGTTTCCGAGATTCAGATTATATATATATATACAAGAATTGCTCCTTTAAAGGTATAAGATTTCGTTGGTACACGGCTTAAAATCGAAACGTAGCTCTGTAACTAGAATACTTGGTGGGTTACCAAATTCCATAAGCACAGGTTCATAGGTGTATGGTCCATTTTAGGCAAAAGGGCGTACTTTTTATTGAAACCCAAGCTTACAGTCGACCTGAAATGATTACCCTTCGACACGGACAACCTACAACAACTCTAAAACCACTTTCAAATCTCTTTGAAAGGCATTTTTATTCACTCTGATACCATTCTGTTCCATTCACGCAAATGAAACACTGAAAAAGATTTATTTATTTGTTCATTTGTTTTTAGCTTCTTCAATTGAGCTTTTTTGGATCGCTTTTCGCATCAATCTTTATGGACCGCTACGGGAGAAGACCCAGTAGAAGTATTCATTTTCGATATAAAACCAAAGTGCGCTTGGTGCGGACACTGATCTTTTCCATATTCCTCTACGGGGCGGAGACACGGTGCATGAAAAGCCGGGATATCAAAAAGATGCTACGAATGCCGTGGACTGCCATGAGAACAAACGAGTCCATTCTAAGGCAGCTAAACATGCGAAAAAGGCTCTCTTCTATCTGCCGGGAACGTGTTATGAGATTCTTCGGACCTCCCAGACATGAATTAGAGAATCTCACAATTGCGGGTCGCATAGCAAGACAAACGCACCGTGAGCAGAACACCAGCCAGATAGATGGTCAGATCTAGTAAGAGAAGCACTCGGTAGTCTGTACCATACGGTCCATGTCACCCTCTATGTGTAACTGTGCGAAAACATACTGTATACAATTTAGAGTATATACTTAGTCTGGCCATAAATACTGTTACAATTAAAAATAAACAAAATATTACATTTGAATTTGGAATCTGTCATTTTTATATGATTGCTCATTGAGTTTTCTCATTTTGGCGCCAATACATTGTACAATATTTTGAGATATTAAAATGGAGTGGGGTGAAAAAGAGAACCGAATCGCTGTGATTGCATTACACAAAGTAGGTATGGAACCAAATGCAATTTTTAAAACTCTCCATACGCTTGGTATTAGTAAAATGTTTGTGTACCGGGCTATTAATAGGTGCAATGAGACCTCGCCTGTTTGTGACAGAAAAAGATCTGGCCGTCCACGTAGTGTTCGTACGAAAAAGGTGGTCAAAGCAGTAAGGGAAAGAATTCGAAGAAATCCGGTCCGAAAGCAAAAGATTTTATCTCGGGAGATGAAGATAGCACCTAGAACCATGTCGCGTATTTTAAAAGATTACTTAGGACTTGCAGCCTATAAGAGACGTACTGGTCATTTCTTAACTGATAATTTAAAAGAGAATAGGGTGGTAAAATCGAAACAACTACTGAAGCGGTACGGAAAGGGAGGTCATAGAAAATTTTTATTTACGGATGAGTTTTTTTTTTTTGGGGGTAGGTGTCAAAAGTGAAACAAGTGCTTTAAGTTTGAAAATTAAAATTAATTCATTTTATTTACATTATAAAGATTTTGTGATCCTTTTGTGTGTCATTAAGTATATATATGCATTTTGGCAATATTTACATGATTTAAGCCAATAAAAATACCACCTGCCAGCACCCCTTGAAACAGAAACATAACTATGTCGCAATTATCTGCGATTGAGGTTGCTCAAAGAAACTTGGAAGAGTGCTTCACGAAAAGAATGGCCGATCTTGAGGCACAGCTTCATGCTGGAGGGCCTGCGAAGGATACAGTCTCCAAGGTTGCGGAGGAATCCCGAACATTCCGGGAACTTATATTCTCTATGTTGAAACTTCTTCGACAGCAGATTGGTGAGTGCACTCGACTGGTTGATGCGATCGAGACCAGACATCGTCGAAAAAACCTCATCTTTCTGGGAGTCCCTGAAGNAGGTCCCGTTGTTCGAGGCTTCGTAGACGGCGACAACAGACATCAGCCCGGACGAATACACACACCCCGGCTTTACGCAGGAAGTTGTGCTCCAATACGTAGCCGGGGTATTCAAGGTACGAAGTATCATCCGGAGCGGATATCTGCGTCTCCGTCAGAAAAAGGAGGGCAGGCTGCGCCGTCTCAAGATGGTGGTGTACGGCGTCGAGGTTGCTATGTAGACCCCTTACATTGCTGAAATCCACATTAAATGTGGAATGGGGAATCGCCGACAAAACCCTTTTCCTTTTTCGAACTTTCATTATTATTATTTATGTAATGTGCTCTGCGTAAACCCTGTCCCGCCGTCTCAATAGCTCCGACTGGGTTCCCACCCGGTCCGGGGTAGGGCGCCGGCTGTGAGCGGCAGGAGTTTTTAGTGGGGTTCAACTCCCACATACGATTTTCAGGCAAAGGCGATTTTCTTCCGTGGAAAAAAAAAAGTTTATATTTCGTAATTTTTATACAAGAAACGTACAGCATGTCGTGTTAATAATGTACGTACAATCTATTGTTTTATTTGCATAATTAAAATGCCGCGCCATGTACTCGGCCATATAAATCTCCACGGCGCCGTGTAGTTTGGCATTGAATGTTAACACAACTGTAACTCGTCTACAAATGGAACTCAAAAAGAAAGAATTTAATGCTATACTTTTGTAGCGTCGTTATCAAACTCTGAATGTTCTAAATTTTTTTCTTCAAAATTTATCTTAACTTAGCTACTCAACGTATTCATTCTGAGACAATGTGCTTTGGCAAACAGTCGATTACCCCATTCGTGAAGCAAGTGAGTTTTCAAATCTATTTTAATGTGTGTTTAAAAAGCTATTTAACTGAGTCATGATAGTTAATTATTAAGCACAAGCAAAATAAAGATATAAAGATAGCATAACCAACTTTGTTTTAGGGCTTTTACAAGCTTTCGGGGTTCAGGAGTTTATCGAATTTCGTTTATCCAATGTTAGCAACCACCATACCTCCATAATATTTGAATCTATCATGTATTGAAATAAGAAAAAATATTTGTCAAAATTTATGTCCCATCCATCCAAAGCAATACGAAAAGTGATATAGACATGTTTAATCTGTCATGTCGTTTACCAGACTTGGTTAATGAAAAATTTTCTTCAAATTCCTAGTGCTTCGCGGTGTCGAGTGTGACCTTCAACATGATGTCATACGGTATGGTCATCGGATTTAACGTATCACTGTTCTCGGAATTGAGGAAGAGTCAAGAGATACCCCTGGACAGGGATTCAGAATCATGGTTGGGTATGTTATGTTTAATTATTTTAATATCGTAGAGTTGAGTAAACAGTACGTTAATTAATCTTCCGTTTTGGCATGTAATGATTGTGGGTGACCCGGAAGCCGGCGTTACCGAGAAGGACGCGTGAGCACGCAGTCGCAGTCGCAGCAGTCGGGCATCTTCTTCTTTTTCTCCTCTAGGTGGGGTCGGCACAGCTAATTTTTCTCCTTTTGCCTTGCACTACCACTTCCATACATCTCCTAGTTTACAGAGCTACCGTTCAAGGCAGAGGATGGTTTAGACTGCTTTATTCATAAACATGATGTGCTTATATACTATCTTACAAACAAGGGATGTTTATCTTATTCTATTTCTGGGTATGGAATACAAGGAGCATTATATTTGTTATCTAATCCTTAATTACTAAAGTTAAACAATGGAGTTGTTATTAACGTTATCGGGTTACAAAGCGGCTATTGTGTAATAGGCTGATTATGGCTACATAACTCGCGTCTATTAGAAAATGCTAACGTGAACAGATTTCTTCACAATTCAAGAAAAAAAGAAGAACGAGCCTTCAGAAATGGAAATTACGATTTACGATTTACATTACGCTTCTTGCCAACTCTTTCGACCAATATAAATTAAGACTGAATAAAAATGTTTCCAAATAAAAAGTCTTACCATCAATTTTCTCTGTTCTAGCATCACTCATTGGAATAACAACATTTATTGGAGCCCTATTCACACCAATTATAATAGACAGCATCGGCCGAAGACCAGCAGTGATTACCAGCTCAGTCCTCATGGTCAGCGGATGGATCACATTAAGCTTAGCCTCATCACTCCCTGTGTTATTGGTTGCAAAATTTTTACAAGGAATGTCCGTTGGTCTCGGATCCACGATGGGAGGACTTTTAATTGCAGAATATAGTAGTCCGAAATACAGAGGATCTTTTATGGCAACAATTCTTACTTCTCTACTATTAGGGAGTCTAATATCTCATTTATTTGGATTATTTTACAATTGGCATCAAATTTCGACAATACTAGGATTTTTCTCTTTGCCCGGATTAATTATTTCTTTATTCTCTCCGGAGTCCCCAGTTTTTTTGGCAACCAAAGGACGTTACGAACAATGCAGAAAAGTTTTTCGCTGGCTGAGAGGTCCAAACGAAGATGATGAACTCGAGAAAATGATTAAAACTGATTTGATCGTTAAAGAATCTAAAAAGAGCCGTCCTAAAAAGACTATGTCTAAAATAATACAGAAAAAATTAACGTACGTCATCTTAACATTCAAAAAGCGAGAATTTTATATTCCAGTATTTATTGTGATGCATCTCAGTGCTATACATCAGTTCTGCGGTGCTCTTGTCTACGATACATATGCTTTTGACATCCACAAGGCTTTATATGGTACCGATATCTACATGTTTAAAGTGATTGCATCTCTGGACATTCAAAGAATTTTATCAACAGTTGTAACAGTTTATCTAACCAGTAGAGTACGGAGGCGTCCATTATTATTCACATTAGTTGGGTTGAATATATTGGCGTATATCTTTGCGGCCGGATACATATACGCCAGGCGTCATAGTTTACTTCCCTTTGATCACATGGCTATAGGAGTATTTTTACATCATTTCCATTATTTCACCAACGGAGCTGGTTCTATGCCCTTGACGACTATAATCAGTAACGAGCTATTCCCAACAGCAGACAAAGGATTCTGTGGACTGATTTGTAGTATGGTATTCTCAATGTTCATGTTTGCAAACATCAAAAGTGCACCGTATTTATTCTCCCTCATAGATGTAGAAGGAACATTATGTGCCTATGCACTGTTACTGTTTTACTGTCAAGTTATGTTATATTACATGTTACCGGAAACTAAAGATAAAACCCTTCAAGAAATCGAAGATAAATTCAGAGGATTCTCTTTGGTTGATCGTGCGGAAGTTTTAAAAACAAAGGATGATGAGGATGTTTCGAACTGATGCCTGAACAAAATTGGACAAACAAACAAAACAAATTCGATTACTCTTAAAAGTTAGTTTTTTTTCCCCTACCAATTTGCTGGCAGCCTATGAGGCAATACCAGCTACGCCCGGACGGGTAGGTGAGCTCACGGACACAACCTGAGAGAATCTGCTAACACTAGCCCTAGTAAGAACAGTGCTTCGCAGAATTTACCACCGGATCGGAATCGCGACCCACTAAGATCCGGCGAGAAACTTAGTGGGCTGAGAGATAAGAGCTATTTACAGACATTTACAAAGTCAGGATATTCGGTCTCCTAGATCAGACTTTTCTCGAACAACACACCCGTGTGCTTGATATTGACAAGATATTTATGAAAGGTATATAATTAGAAATCGTAAAATAACTCCCACTATGAAGGAGTAACAGCACGTATTAGCCCTGGTTATTTATAAATTAGCTTAGGTAATGACTGGTGAGCCCTCTTGGGTAAATAACTCTTCATACTCAGCACGACTGGTATCGTGGGTTCACCGGGATCATCACATCACGGTTTTGGTTTTGCATGCACAGAACATATTAATTTTTAAAATCGGCTGCTTCATATTTTTAATTGCCTTCCATGTTTGGAATCGGTCCACCATTTTGCTGGCCTGAAGAGACCTCCAACGAACGCCTGTGGAAGCTCAAGATTCCAATGCGCCTCATTACTATTGGAGCGGGGAGGAGTTTCAAGTTCTTTGTACATATTGCCAGAAAAAGAGGTGACAATTTGGAGAAGCTACTGGTAACGGGCAAGGTATGCGGAAGAAGGCCCAGAAGCAGAAGTCCAATGCGTTGGTCAGACTAGATGAGCTCCACTCTCAACACTTCAGTCCACGCTGCTGCTATCCACACAGCCGAGGATGGGCAGGAATGGCGCCGGTTAATCCAGGAGAAAGTTGTTAAAAGAGGCCATGACACTCAGCATTGAGGATTATCGCGGCAAAGAGGAGGCCACACTCTCATATAAGAGAAAGCTCAAACGCTTTCTGTAACAAGCCCTAGAGTGGACCCCCCACAGGGCAAATTTTTTTTTTTTTTTTTTTTTTTTTTTATTGCCTTTGTAGGCAGACGGGCATACGGCCCACCTGATGGTGAGTGGTTACCGTCGCCCATGGACTTCAGCAATGCCAGGGGCAGAGCCAAGCCGCTGCCTACCGCTTAATACTCTCCATAAGCCTCGTTTGAAGAAGGACATGTCATAGCGCTCGGGAAACACCGTGGAGGGGNTGCTGCAGGACAGCAAGGAGCAGGGGGGGGGAATGCCTATGCCGTGAAAACGGCAATCGGCGGGGAAAAGGAAAGGAACCCGCTCGGGCTGTATAGTGCTACAGCAGGCAGAATCGCGAGCGGGGGTCTAGTCTTGAAAAAGACTGTTGTTTTGGGAAGGGTTAGGAAATCGCTAGCCTGTGAGTGCCACAGGAAGCCTGATCGTACCGATTGGTTTTGCCTTGAAAAAGGCAGTTGGTAAAGGGTGGGTTCGCGGTTACAAAACTTTAGCGCACAAAAATGGACTCCGAGACGCAAATCGCAAGCGACCAACGGATCGGCACGTCCGCACTACCGAATTGTAAGCACGATGTATTCACGGTCACTACACTGTCGAGCACAACTGTGAGTTCAGAGACGTAGCTCGCAAGCGGGCCACGGATCGGAAAGCACGTCCGCGCACGACCGAGTCGTGAGCGAGAATGATAAATATTAGCCTATCCATTAATTACATGTATTTTCTACATGTATACCAAGTTTCAAGTCAATCGGATGCACGGTTCAATAGTTATAACCGAACATACATAACCACTGTAGATTTATATATTAGTATAGAAGAATAGATATCGACTATAATGGCTTCTGTAACTTATAGAATAATTTAGTTTTAGAATTACATGTTTAATGAAAAACCAAATAGAGCTATTTCACTTTGACCCCAATCCTTTCTCAAGACCATCAGGTGGGCCGTACGCTCATCTGCCTAAAAAGGCAATAAAAAAATTTTTAAAAAAATAACCGCCTACACGTCGTCTTCATGGGTCTCTCTGCCGATCCTTAGACTGGCCTAGGAAGGAGACCAGAATTAGGACGAGACCCCTTTCTCGGTCCTCAGCTTGATGCGGAGAGAGAAAAGCTTTTTCACGCTGTCTTGCCGGTTTCTACAAGATGCACTTACAGTAGTCGACTACCGCCCAAGGAATGATTACTATATATCCTTATTAGAAATCTATATATAGGTATATACTTTTTATTTTTATATTATGGCGGTAGTCATCATACAACACGAGATATTTGACAAATGCATGAATCTCGCTTATGACATTTTCAATAAGCTTGCATATACACGAGTTCCGAACAACAACATTCGGTCGCTGGAAGATCCTCCCTTTGTCTTATACCTACAAATATATGAATTATAAATTTACTTTGAGAATTTAACAACGTGTTATTTTTCCCTTGGCTGCGTTTAGTTACTATCGCGGTGAATTTTAAATTTGAACATCCGTGCCTACCTTGTTTATTCAGTGAATTTGTTTCAAGGCTTTTCCACTGAACAGACGTGCGTCGTTCTCTGGTTTTGCCTGTGTGCTTTTACAAAGTGACTTTATTAGTCCCTCGTCATCTCTGTACAATGAACTTCCATCATCGAAGCGGTCACTAATTTAACATTCACCATAATTTAAATGTAATCTCAATAATAACAATAAAGTAATAATAAATTTAAGCTACTTTTCTCAGAACCGAATCGCAGAAAACCTGCCAGATAATAAATAATACAACCAAACGACTTTTCATTAAAAAGTCCCCGGTCACCGTCCTCGTCGAACCCGTCTCTTGTGACTAAGGGCTCGACAAGTGAATTAACCCATAGACACAGCTCACTGAGTTTCTCGCCAAATCTTCTCAGTGGGTCGCGTTTTCGATCCGGTGGTAGACTCTGCGAAGCACGGCTCTTGCTAGGGCCAGTGTTAGCAACACTCCGGTTTGAGCCCCGTGAGCTCACCTACACGTTAAGGGTGAAGCTGAAATAGCCTCTCAAGGCTATCAGCATAGGAAAAAAAAGCATAAAAAACCTAGAACCATTTTCAGACAACTAAGCTGTGCTAGATAGACATAAATACATCAAGAGCCTGCCAACAATCATTCATTTAAAACAAAAGCGATTTAATAAACAAACAATTTGTACTTTTCTTCAATAAACAAAAGGTTTTAACTCGCATAATTTACACAACTGTAATTCAAATGCAAATGTGGCGATAAATAGAAGATTTATTGATGTATGGTGTATTAAATTAAAATGTAAATTTAAACGCTTTGACAATTTTTTTACACAAACAGAATCTGTTTTAAAACTTATCATTCGTTCGGTGACTATGTGCTCAGTAACTCCGTTCACAAAACAAGTGAGTTCGAACTTTATTTTGCATTATATTTAAGAAAGAAAGAAAGAAATCATTTATTCGCCAAGCATAGTGAAAATGAGTTATTACATAAAGTTAAAAGCAGCGTGTATGCTTTGTCATTATTTGACATGCGAATTTTAGTGCAGTGCATAGTATATATAATTTACCATTCATTCATCCATAATTCAACTAATAATAAAAAATCCATTTATTTTCAATGACATCCCTAAGAAAATCATTTATGTGATAATAATTTTCACTAATAAGATTACCTTTTAGGTTTTTTTTTAAATTAAAATCATCTAAGTCTCTTAATTTCTTCGGTAGTTTATTAAATATCCTAACGCTCATACATAGTATACTATTATTCTTTAATGTAGTTTAGGTTTTTGGAAAACATAGCTTATCGTCGCGTCGATTTCTGTTTGCCACATTAGACATCTTAGTGAATCTATTGGGACAAGTTTTAACAAAAGATGCAACTTCGTATATATATATATAGACAAGGAAGGGTAAAAAGTTTATGCTTTGCAAAATATGGCTTGCAGCTGTCGGCTATTGCCAATCCAAACATAGACCTTAAACACCTTTTTTGTGCCTTAAAAACTTGATCTTTTTGCGTTGAGTTTCCCCAGAAAATTATTCCATATCTAAGACAGGATTCAACTACACCACGATATGCAGTTAGTAAGGCATCTGTGTTTAAAATGGAGGATAATTTAAAGAGTGCATAGGCCGAGGAGCTGACACGTTTACACAGTCCGTCTGTATGAGATTTCCAATCTAATTTGTTGTCAATTTTTACACCGAGGAAATCTACATTTTCTGTTTCATATATATGATTGTTATTATTATAAATGGTCAAATTTATATATTTATTTCTTTGATAAAATTGTACAACTGGATATTCTGATCCTTCCACTTTTACTTTTCCTTTACCTATTTTTTTATTTTTTTTTTGCATAGATGGGTGGACGAGCCCATAGCCCACCTGGTTGTTAAGTGGTTACTGAAGCCCATAGTCATCTACAACGAAAATGCGCCACCTACATTGTAAGTTCTAAGGTTTCAGTATAATTACAACGGCTGCCTCACCCTTCAAACCGAAAAGCATTACTGCCTCACGGCAGAAACAGGCAGGATGGTGGTACCTACCCGTGCGAACTCACAAGGGGTCCTACCACCACTAATTACACAAATTATAATTTTGCGGCTTTGATTTTTATTACACGATGCTATTCCTTCACCGTGGAGTGAACATTTGTCAGGTAGCTATTTCTTTTGAAAAATTGGTACCCGCCTGCGGGATTCGAACACCGTTGCATCGCTAGATACGAATGCACCGGACGTCTTATCGCTTAGGCCACGACGATTTCAAAATTCTTCTCATAACATACATATATGTACAGAATAAATACGCGACTTATAGTGTTGCTGTTGTAGTCCTAGGATACCCCGTTGATACATAAGGCACTCACAAGTTGTCTCCACTTCACCCTTATAATAATAGCAACAAAAAATATGAAAGTAGTTGAATCCGTGGTCTAACAAGATACGGTACCCCCATCTCACATAGCACTCTAATACTCATATAAAAAGATTCGAGTCTATTGGAGTCACAAGAAAGAGTAATTAGTATGTGGGATTTTTCTAAAAATAACGTATGTAACTAATGCATGGTCACCCAAGACCATTTTTTGTGCGTTCCAATCTCCTATCAACTTAAGTATTGCTGCACATAGAATTCTTTGTTGTGAAAATAGCCCCGGTAATCAACAAATTAAAGAGCGGACGCTTAGCGTGGTATGAACATGTGATGCGTAGAGAGAAGATGCATGTGACTAGGAGATGTATGGAAATGGTAGTGCAAGGTAGAGGGGGAAGAGGTCGACCGAAGAAGACATGGGTGGAGTGTGTGAATGACGATATGAGAGAGAGGAGTGAGTGTTGAGATGACGGCTGATAGAAGAGAATGGAAGAGAAAAATTAGCTCTGCCGACCCCACCTAATAGGATAAGATGGAGAAAAAGAAAAGAGTTCCTTTTTGGACGATGGACCGTAGCTCGCTGGCAATAAGGATAATGAGCCTCTCGATCCTTCGGTTGTTAGGAGTTAACATAGTGTGACACATGCAACCTTGGAGCACCCCGCAAGATTAGAAACCCCAACTCAGGACTCATTGCTGCGGAATATTGTGATCACGACTGAAGACAACATTAATAAAAGGCGAAGTCACGGCTTGGCCCCTATCCTCCGGGACAAACACAAAAATCGTGTTCTATGAACTCGTAAACCGACATTAACGAAATAATAACATTAACTAGGGTAACTACGTACGTGACTATATAATTCAAACATAAATTTTACGTTTGAACTAAATAATCAAAAAGCCTCAACTAATAAGAAATTCATTTTTTATTTTTTTTATTTCAGTGTTTCGCGATCGCAAGTGTAATCGTGAACATGATGTCGTATGGCATGTGTATCGGGTTTAACGCATCACTCTTCTCAGAACTGAAAAAGACCGGAGAGATACACCTGGACAGGGATTCTGAATCTTGGTTGGGTACGACATGTTTATATCTCTCTTATTGTCTGCGTCGCTGGCGCAGATGGCCAAGCATTCAGACCATTACCGACACCCTTAAACGCGACTGCCAGACGAATACTGTCGAACTCTACATTTCATCTTAAATTCCAATTTTATCATGGTCTAAAGAACACCCGGTATTCCAAGCCCGCAGGCAAGTACCAATTTTAATAATGAAATACGTACTTAACAAATAATCACGATTGACATCCACGGTGAAGAAAGGAATAAAATCGTGTAATAAAAATTAAGCCCGGTAAAATTATAATTTGCGTAATTACTGGTGGTAAGGCATCTTGTGACGCACGGGTTTAGCTACAACCACCCCGCCATTTTCTACTGCAAAACAGAAATTCGTTCCTATTTGAAGGGTGGAACAATCGCTACACTACACAATTAAGACTTAGACCTCATGTGTCAAAGTAATTTCAAGGCGGCATTCACGTAGTAATGTCTATGAACTATCAGAAGTTGTGGTGAGCTTGTTCATCCGCCAACGCATTAAAAATAAAGAAAGTAATTGATTAAATGAAATGAACTTTCTCTGTTTTAGCATCACTCATTGGAATAACAACGCTTATTGGAGCGCTACTCACATCATTTATCATAGACAGCATCGGCCGAAGACCAGCAGTTATTACCAGCTCGGTCCTCATGATCAGCGGGTGGATCTCATTTAGCTTAGCTTCATCACTTTCTATTTTATTGGTAGCGAAAATTTTTCAAGGAATGTCCTTAGGTCTTGGCACAACAATGGGAGGAGTTTTGATTGCAGAATACAGCAGTCCGAAATACAGAGGGTCTTTCACGGCCACAATCCAAACTGCTATGCTATCGGGGAGTCTAATTGCTCATTCGTTTGGATTGTTTTACAACTGGCATCAAATTTCAACAATACTAGTGTTTTTCGCTCTACTTGGATTGTTGATAGCTGTTTTTTCACCTGAATCCCCAAGTTTCTTGGCAACTAAAGGACGTTATGATGATTGCAGAAAAGTTTTTCGCTGGTTAAGAGGTCCAAATGAAGAAGATGAACTCGAAAATATGATTAACACTGATATGGTAGTTAAAGAAACTAAAAAGGGTCGTCCAAAAAAGACTATGTCTAAAATAATACAAAAAAAATTGACGTACGTTATCACATCATTCAAAAAGCGAGAATTTCACATTCCAGTATTTATAGTTATTCACCTAAATGCTGTAAATCAATTCTGTGGTTCTCTCATCCACGACATTTATGCATTTGACATCCACAAGGCTTTATATGGTACCGATATCTACATGTTTAAAGTGATTGCATCTCTGGACGTTCAAAGAATTTTATCAACAGTTCTAACGGTTTACTTAACGAGTAGAGTACGGAGGCGTCCATTATTATTCACATTAGTTGGATTGAATATATTGGCGTATATCTGTGCGGCCGGATACATATACGCCAGGCGTCATAGTCTACTTCCTTTTGATCACATGGCTATAGGAGTATTTTTACATCATTTCCATTATTTCACCAACGGAGCTGGCTCCATGTCCTTGCCAACTATAATTAGTTGCGAATTATTTCCAACGGCAGACAAAGGATTCTGTGGACTGATTTGTAGTATGGTATTCTCAATGTTCATGTTTGCAAATATCAAAAGTGCACCGTATTTATTCGCCCTTATGGGTGTAGAAGGAACATTTTGTGCTTACGCTCTCTTACTACTTTACTCTCAGGTAATGTTATTTTATATATTGCCAGAAACTAAAGATAAGACCCTCCAAGAAATCGAAGACAAAATTAGAGGATTTTCTTTGGCTGATCGTGTTGAAACTTTGAAAACAGAGGAAGATGAGCTTTTGAGTTGAGTTTGAGTTGATGATAAAATGATAAAGGGTCAAGATGATCAGCATATATCACTACAGGAACGATATGTTTCGGTTATATTCAAAGAAGATGATTAAAGTTATTAGCTGTTTGGGACGATAATCCCGGGTAATAGCGGCAACCACCTACTCATAAGGCAGTTGTTCTCAGAATTTTTTGTATTTACAACCAACTATTCCACATCAAGTTACGGCCCGTCATAGTTTATTAGATATATTATGGAACATAGAATGAAACAAGAAATTCTTTACTCCGGATACATGCAACATTTTTCATTCGTTCAAAATTTTCTATTTATTAAGCGGTCGAAAGAACGTGGCATATTATCTAGGACTCATGAGTAATAATAACAGTACTGCTACGTACGTAAGAATAACGCCATCTATCGTAGAATTGTAGAAACGAACATCAAAGGAGGGACTTCGGTTCCCTCTGTATTTTGTACCGTATGTTCCATGGGGAGTGCTCTGAGGAATTGTTCGAGATGATACCAGCATCTCGTTTTTACCATCGCACCGCCCGCCACCGGAGTAGAGTTCATCCATACTACCTGGAGCCACTGCGGTCATCCACAGTGCGTTTCCAGAGATCTTTTTTGCCACGTACCATCCGGCTATGGAATGAGCTCCCCTCCACGGTGTTTCCTGAGCGCTATGACATGTCCTTCTTCAAACGAGGCTTATGGAGAGTATTAAGCGGTAGGCAGCGGCTTGGCTCTGCCCCTGGCATTGCTGAAGTCCATGGGCGACGGTAACCACTCACCATCNAAAAAAAAAAAAAAAAAAAAAAAAAAAAAAAAAAAAAAAAAAAAAAAAAAAAAAAACTAGTAAAATCGAGAACGCTCGAGAAGTACAACACCATCTATTATCAAATAGCGAAAACACATGTCGAAACTACTCGACCTGTCAAGAACGGGCTCCATAATTCTAGGGATGTCGTATCGACTATAAAAGCATTGCAAAGATGACACGAAGGCAGTTAGTGCTCGGAACTACTCGAAGCGAAACAGCAAACGGATTACCTGAAGCGAAGCGGAAGAAGCGGATTAGGAATTATAAAGTGCTCTGTAAGTGTTGAAAGTGTTAAATAGATTTTTGATTTGTATTTCGGTGGGTATTTCATTTTTCCCGAACCCAAACGTGTAACAATACGTTCTATATCGTACACAACTTCTGTAATGTACTGTACGTTACAATGTATATATATGATATGACCATCTTCCGAAACACAGTTGATAAAATCATCATCATCATCATTTCAGCTTATTGCCGTCCACTGCTGAACATAGGCCTCTCCAATAGATTTCCAGTGCGACCGGTCCATTGCCATCTGCAACGAAGGTTGCTGACATAGCCCGTAGAATTAGTGAACTGAAGTGGCAATGGGCCGGCCACATAGCACGAAGAGAGGACCGTCGATGGGGCAGAAAGATCCTGGAGTGGCGACCACGTACTGGCAAGCGCAGTGTGGGACGGCCACCTACTAGATGGACCGACGACCTAGTAAAAAGCGCTGGGTCTCGTTGATAAAATAATCTATACTAATATTATAAAGCTGAAGAGTTTGTTTATTTGAACGCGCTAATCTCAGGAACTACTTGTCCGATTTAAAAAAATCTTTCAGTGTTAGATAGTGTTGACAATTACAGATTTTTCTGGATTTCTCCAAGATCCCATCATCAGATCTTGATGTAAACAGGACCGTTCGGAAAGTATATCCTTTCGAACAATAAAAAAGAATTATCAGAATCGGTTCAAGCATTCTCGAGAAATCGGTGAACATACATAGTTAAAAAATGATGGTCGAATTGATAACTTCCTCTTTTGAAGTCGGTTAAAAAGCGCGATTTTGGTACCTTAAATAACTCCTTAACATTCTATTATTCAAAAATATTTTCACTTTCTATGTAAATGAAGTGGGTGGTAAAATTTTGCGTTATGCCAAAGTAACTATTCCACGCGGACGAAGTCGCGGGCAAAAGTAAGTTATTAATAAAACAAATTTTATTTAGTTTTTTTTATTTGTAAAAATTTACACTTTTTCTTGTTTGGATAGGTGGACGTGCTCGCGTCCCACCTGGTGTTCAGTAGCTCCCAGAGCCCATAGATATCTACAACGTAATTTCCACCACCCACTTTGAGATATGAGCTCTAGGTCTCAGTTTTTACAATACAACGGCTGCCCGATCCTACAAACCGAATCGCATTACTATTTCACTGCAGAAATAGACACCTACTGTATGGCTGTAGGTACCTTACCTATCCGTGCAGACTCATTAGGTGTCCTACCATCAGTTATTATGCATTTTTTTGAGCGTTTGTTTTTTTTTTTCACATTCCTCGATGTATTTTTAGGTCTCATAAATAATACAGATTTCACTCAATGAAAATATACTTTATTTCTTTTTTTTTTGAGCCCAGTTTTATTTGTCCCACTTACACAAAGTCAAAATGAACAGGAACAATAGATACCATTGTTTCAGCTATGGTTTGTATTTCAATGCTCTCTCAGGCCAATCCACTAATCTATATAATATATAAAAATGAATTGCCGTTCGTTAGTCTCGCTAAAACAAGAGAACGGCTGAACCGATTTGGCTAATTTTGGTCTTCAATTATTTGTCGAAGTCCAGAGAAGGTTTAAAAGGTGAATAAATATGAAAATTCTCCGAATCAAATAAAGTTTAGGTCTTTTATTATCGATTGAGGCCTTCGATCGTCAGTTACTATTGTTGATCGAAGATTGAGGCACTACGAAGTCTGCCGGGTCAGCTAGTTTTCAATAAGAACCAAAACGTTAACGTTAAACGTTAAAGGTTGTTGCATGAATGGGAAGTTAAGGAAGGAAGCGGAAAATATAAATACATAGAACAAAATGTACACAAGTACTAGCGCCACTCTCCTCTCATATTTTAAAATACTAGCGGCCCGCCCCGGCTTCGCTTGGGAAGTAGCGCACGCGATGTAAAGAATTTTAGTTAATTTTTTTACACATTAGGTTACATTATTGGAGTTTCAGTAAGGATCCCTAATTTTTTTGAAAATATAATAAATATAGCCTATGTCACCCGGGGATAGCGTAGCTTTCCAAGTGAAAGATTTTTTTAAATCGGTTCAGTAGTATCGGAGCCTATTCAATACAAACAAACAAACAAATCTTTCCTCTTTATAATATTATATATAAGTATAAGTATAGATAACAACGCAACAGATTTTAATATTGCATTTACATAAATAGCTGACTTGGCTATTGCTATTGGCGTTTTCTCTTCCTCGCTATAACGCAGAAGTAGAAAGACTCTTCAGGGTCATAAATGCAGTTAAAAACTGTGGGCAGGTCATAGCCCACTGAGTTTCTCGTCGGATCTTCTCACGCGTCGCGTTTCCGATCCGATAGTAAATTCTGCGAAATACTGCCCTTGCTAGGATTAGTGTCAGCAACGACGTCAGGTTTGAGCTCATTTACTAGTTAAGGTTACACTGAAATGGTCTCTCAAGACCATCGGCTTAGGTAGGAAAAAAAATTTAGGATAGAACAGGTTCGACCGACTTGTTTGGCACAGCCTGAGAGAGTAAGAGGCTAGTGGTGCGACATAAAAAGCAAGTAATTCATGACACAATGCGAGCGTGCACAAAGCGGTCAACATCATCATCATCATCATCAGCCTTTATCTGCCCACAGCTGGACATAGGCCTTCCCCAATGCCTTCCACATAATGCGGTCCTGGGTACGACGTTAAACTTCCTCATCCTGGGTAGGTCGTTAAACTTCCTAGTTGCCAACCCGCACGCCCAGCGTGGTGACTTAAGGGCACAAACTTCCCAACGTCAACGTCAAATTATTATCTAGAAGATGATTGCGCAAAGTGGAAATGAGTTGCTCGCTCCGGGTATTTCAATATTGCAATAATTGTTACTTTATAATACATCTTGTAAAAAGGAATACTTAAAAAAATCTAATATTTAAAAAAAATGATTTGAAAGGTCGCGAGCGATCAAACGTTCAGACAGGGCACGTCTACAGACAACCAGCGTTGTGATGGGAAAATGTGTAGAACTAATCATTTTCGCGACGCTTGACAGATGAGTTGGCGTGACAGGCCTATTATTACGTCGTAACAAATTCTAAAATATAAAATAATTACAAAAAATTATTACTACACACAAACAAAACAAAACAACTAGTTGTTACAATGAATGAAAACCGCGCGCTTTAACTAGTGATAACCTCTTAATTACCATATAAGGTAATCGTTGGTACCGGAAATCAAATTCTTTCTGGAACATCCGATAAGAAACGCCCACAACGTAGGTGCCTAGAAATTTCGAAAACAAAATACAATAGCGAACAATGGATCAACTGCTAGAGAATTGATTCCATTTCGCTCGATTCGAATATTGCTATCTCAGTAGCACAGGTGTTTTCTGGAATATAGACAATAGTTTTGGGGCGTTTCTTGCTTCGGTTGGGCCGTTCTTTTCATATTTCTATCTCGTCTCATACGAAAGATCTAGAAGTCCGGTCAGTGCGCATCGCCGCCACAGGAAGTAGGCCGTTCCGATACAAACATATAAAAACGAATTCGCGCAGGAAGAAAGGAACGCGGCCCGCACCGACTTGAAACCCCTTCAGGTTATTCAATCCCGATTCTGCAGGATAGCCGTCGGAGCACTATGGTTCTTGAGGAACGTGGATCTCCACGATAACCTGGAGCTCGACTCTGTCAGTAAGTATTTACAGTTGGCATCGCTGCGCCACTTTGAGAAGGCGGCACGACATGAGAACCCTCTTGTCGTAGCCGCTGGAAACTACATACCCGATTCTGTAGACCGAATGGTAAACCGTCGACGTCGCTCAAAGCGCGTCATTACGGATCCTCCCGATCCATTAACGGTGCTTTTAGGCACCACAAGCACCGGTCACCGTCCTCGTCGAACCCGTCGCTTACGACGAAGGGCTCGACGAGCGAATTAACCCATAGACACAGCCCACTGAGTTTCTCGCCGGATCTTCTCAGTGGGTCGTGTTTCCGATCCGGTGGTAGATTCTGTGAAGCACTGCTCTTGCTAGGGTCAGTGTTGGCAACACTCCGGTTTGAGCCCCGTGAGCTCACCTACATGTTAGGGTGAAACTGAAATAGCCTCTCAAGGCTCTCAGCATAGGTAGGAAAAATAAAAAAAAGGAAAGAAATTTTTCGACGCCAGACAATTCGCACGACGATTATAAGTGACCCATATTTATGATATTTGTTATCATTTTAAAAGTAGTACAAGCAGTCCTGCACAAAAATAAACAGGAAAATTAAAGCGAATTGCATTATTTTTCAACCCCCTTGGAAACTGGGGGTGCTCCGTACGGATAGAAAAGTACGGGCTGCACGTATAAGTACGGGTCGTTGACCATCACGCACCGGCTCTGAGTTCACCATCAGGCAGTGGAACCTTCCACACTGAAGACCCCTACGCGTCACGGATCGAACGGTCCCGAGTTAAGTACCCAGAGCACACAGGGTTTTTGACGTGACAACGTCTTAAATTCGATGGAACCGGCTGCACGCACGAAAAAACATGACTCATGCGGCGTTACCTTGCTCCGAGGCGATCCATTTAAGGCTTGAAGTGCAAGCGAGAGCGCGTAAGGAGCGACAAAGAGGCACAATCGGCCTCCGCGTTCGGCAGCGTTCGACATCTGTCTCTCTCCTAATTGAGTGAGCGATGCATCCGCGTGGGCAGCTGCTATACAATAATACAATTACATGTTATCGTCAAGTATGAAGCTCAGTGAAAAGTGAATGTTGTGTCAATTGTTTATAGCAACGATAATTGCGATAATTGAAAAATGAAACCATTCCATCAGTATTTTCTTATGACGTTGTCACGTTCAACTATCGTCAGTAAGCCGACTTTACAGACAACCTATTTTTAGACCAGAGAACTTCCCTGTGCCGCGAATCCACTCCCCACAAGTCGTCAATAGTGTATTTTTTTCTTAATTCAATTAATAAGTTGTTTTTTTTTATATTTTAATTATTATAATTTTTTTGTAATGCGTATATTGTAATGCGTAATTTTTGTAGTTTGATTTATTTTATACCTGCCGTCAGACGGACATAGCACTATGTCCAGCAGTGAATGTCCGTGGGCAGATAGTAGTGTGTAATAACATCTGTTGGTATATCAAGGAATCCCGGAAAAAAACCTAAATCTCGCTAGGGGCAATTTAAAGAAATTTCATTTTTACAAGTTGCCAAAAATAGCATTTAAGATGTGTAGCGGCTCCATGGAAGGGTCTCTCTTTTATACTAGCAATGGCGGCGTAATGCTTTGCATAAAAGCCCACTCATTTTATACAACTAGTTTAATGTTTGCAAGGATGATTTCGTCCCTGCCTATTCGCTGCTATCTTAAGGGGCTATTTCAGCTACACGCTGACGGGTAGGCGAGCTCATGGGCTCAACCTGAGAGAATTTGCCAACACTAGCCCTAGTAAGGGCCCTGCGCCGCAGAGTGTACGACCGGATCGAAGTGGCGACCTACTGAGAAGATCTGACGAACTCAGTGGGTTCTGTCTATGGGTTAGTTCGGCGAGGACGATGACCGGTGCTTGAAGAGCCTAGAAGGACCGAGACTGGATCTGCGAGATCCAACAAGCCGCGACGGCGGCTTTGCGTTGCCCCATTGCGACAGGCCCAGGCTCTTTTTTCTATTGCTTAGATGGGTGGACGAGCTCACAGCCCACCTGGTGTTAAGTGGTTACTGGAGCCCATAGACATCTACAACGTAAATGCGCCACCCACATTGAGATATAAGTTCTAAGGTCTTAAGTATAGTTACAACGGTTGCCCCACCCTTCAAACCGAAACGCATTACTGCTTCACGGCAGAAATAAGCAGGGCGGTGGTACCTACCCTCGCGGACTCACAAGAGGTCCTACCACCAGTAATTATGCAAATTATAATTTTTCGGGTTTGATTATTATTACACGATGTTATTCCTTCACCGTGGAAGTCAGTCGTGAAAATTTGTTAAGTAAATATTTCATTACAAAAATTGGTACCCGCCTGCGAGCTATGAACACCGGTGCATCGCTCAACACGAATGCACCGGACGTCTTACCCTTTAGGCCACGACGACTTCAATACATATCAGACCACACACATCAGATGGGTTTAATATGTAATTAGCGGCGGCCACGATAACAGGGTTATCGAGTCGCGCTACTTTTTCAAAGTAGTGTCCTTTAGATACTTACGAATCGGTTCTAAATTTAAATCATCGTGAACACTGACATTCCTCACGTACTATGGTGCTCCGACGGCTATCCTGCAAAACGGGATTGGATGACCTGGAGAAAGCTTATGTGCATGCGGACCGCGTGATCGAATACTACACTTGCATAGGTCATGACGGAACGTTTGCAAGTTTTGTCGAGTGTCCCTTGCTACGAAGAACAATTTAGTTCGCCTGCGAATTATCGCATAAAAGGATGATATTAAGTCTGCCGCTATGCAAAAAATAAAGCTCAATACCCGGTTTGATGAGCACGCTGTATAGAACAAATGCAAAATTACTTTACGTAATAATATGAAATGAACATTAAGTGGATGCATACAAGATTTACACAACTGTCTCAGAAGAATAACATAACTCGTATTACGCACGTCATGTAAAGCAAATTCATTTAGAGCAGACATCGCTCGACCAGGTTGTTAACTAGGTGTCAAATCAGTAATAGTCATCGTGCGAAAATGTGCCATATAAGACGATGGAAATCGCCGTTTTTAAAACAGGTACCTAACGCTTTTTTTTTAATGTCCTTGTATTCAGACGAGCATACGGCCCACCTCAATGCTTTGAAATATTATTTGAGATGATATCCTCATCTCGTTTTTACCATGGTACCGCCCACCTTCGGAGTAGAGTTCATCCATACTTCCTAGAGCCATTGCGTTCATCCACAGTGCGTTTCCAAAGATATTTTCGCCACTTTCGGCTTTTGAATGAGCTCCGTTAATGCGCACCCCTCATAAGAGATGAGGTTATTTTTATGTTTTTATTGCCCGTTACCGTCGCTCATGGACGTAAGCAATGCCAGGGGCAGAGCCAAGCCTCTGCCTACTACTTAATACTCTCCACAAGCTTCGTTTCATGAAGGACGTTTTTCTCGGTTATCAATATTGTTTAGACTTCGAACTTATCTCATGCCAAAACCAGGTGGGCAGTGAACCCAAAAAAACTCCAAGCTTGTACCTAATACAACATTCCCTTTTGTACCAGATGTAATATTTTCAAATCGAACCTAAATATCAATTTGTATCACTTTAATTTCCAGTGTTTTGTGGTCTCCAGTGTAACTATTAATATGATTTCGTATGGTTTCGCATTTGGATTTAACGCTTCTTTAATCACATCATTAAGGAAGACAAATGAGATCCCACTGAATAGAGACTCGGAGTCGTGGTTGGGTACGTAATCTTCCTTTTATTTTACAGTCAATATAGTTATAATTTATATTATAATTTTACAGCGTTCGTTTATTTGGTCAATCTATCGAATTGAAACAGCCACTCCCAGGTCATAAAACCTATGTCTAAATAGCTAATTTGCAAGTCCCCAAGAATAGGTACCACAATCTTGCCTATCTCTACTCCAAACCGATCAGGTATTCCAATTGGGAGGGTGAGACATACAATTGAAACTCAACCTCTTGGTTCAAGGTGGATGGCGACATTCACATAGGCAATGTCATTGGCTAGTATCCAATTAACACTAGGTAGACTCGTTTTACCCATCGAAGAAATAATACAAAAAGGGAAACTTAATTTACTTTTTGAAAAATCGGTGAAGTTTATTGTAGTGATCCTTAATACCGCAAAGCTAGTAGTTAGCAAAAAGGAAGTGGGGGAATCATACATGGGGGAATCTAATGTTATAGAAGTATCATCTACCAGCGGAACCTGGTGCATTGTTGTCGTAGTGAATAAAAGATAAGAGCTAACTATTAATAGGTGCTACAACTGCTTGCTTATCTTCAAAAATAAAAATACATTTGTAATACATACACATACATACTATAAATTTAATACATCACTAAACAACAACAAAAAAATTGGTCAGACTCAAAGATTATTCTGCTCAAAAAAAGTTATTACAGACTTTTATCATAGATTTTTATATTGCGTAAATTGCATAAATTCAAACCTATGACACTAATTTGATATAATTTAAACGTATAGAATAGCATACCATATTGTTATAACTATTTTTCAAAATGATTACTAATATAAGGCCTTCTTTTTTTTAGCATCAGTCCTCGGATTATTCATATTCATTGGATCTATTATCACCTGTATTATCATGAAATACATCGGTCGAAGATTTTCTTTCTTACTCAGCTCTATTATAATAATATGCTCATGGATTTTATTTACATTATCTTCATCTTTCCTTGAATTATTAATCGCAAAAATCCTACAAGGTATAACGGTTGGCTTGGGCAGCTTAGGATCCAATTTGATCGGGGAATATTCCAGTCCAAAATATAGAGCCTCTTTCATAGCAACTATACCGACTGGTTTGTTATTCGGTGAATTGCTGATTCATTGCCTTGGATTGATTTGCGAGTGGCGTGACGTGGCTTTAGTGATTGCCTTTCTCTCTTTACCGGGATTAATAGCAAGCGTATTTTCTCCTGAATCACCAAGCTTCCTGGTAACTAAAGGACGATACGATGAATGCAGGAAGGTGTTTCGCTGGTTGAGAGGAACGGACGAGGACACCGAACTCGAAGCTATGATTCAAACTGATAAAATTATTAAAGAAACAACAAAAAATGATCACAAACAAAGTTTAATAAAACTTTTTAAAGCTAAACTACTATACGTCTTGACTGTTTTCAGAAAACGTGAATTTCGTATTCCAATGATCATCATGATGCACTTGAATCTTATAAACCAATTCTGCGGTACTTTCGTTAACGACATGTACACCGTTGACATACACACGGCCATGTACGGCACCGATGCTTACATGTTTCAAACGGCTGCATCTTTGGATGTCCAAAGACTTGTGTCGACTATGCTAACGATATACGTGTCTTCTAAAGTACGAAGACGTCCACTCTTGTTAGCCTTGGTGGGATTAAATGTATTGGCGTATCTATTGATAGCCGGTTACATATACGGTAGACGAAACAAAATTCTCCCTTTCGACCATATGGCTATAGGCATTATATTGCATCATTTTCATTTCTTCAGCATCGGAACTGGCTCCTTTCCATTGGTATTCATAATTAGTGGTGAAATATACCCTCTAACTGATAAAGGGTATTGTGTGTTGTTTTGCAGTATCCTTTATTCGATATACATGTTTACGAATATCAAAACCGCACCATATCTATTCTCTCTAATAGGTATAGAGGGTGCATTTTGTGTTTATGCTATATTACTGTTTTATTGTCTTGCTGTGACATTATATCTATTACCGGAGACCAAAGATAAGACCCTTCAAGAGATCGAGAATGAATTTAGAGGTTATGCTATAAATCACGAAACTGTCAAATTGAATGCTTAGCTGTAGAGGATATACCGGTGTACTTTTCAAGTTATTATCAATAGCTTTCGGACTACTGAATTATATTAGATAGACTGATAGTATGACATTACCAATAGATAATAAAATATGAACGCTTTGATAAAAGACGAGAGTGTTGATAATAAATAATTAAAGACGTTACATCACCAAGAGAGAGACAAACGTGCGAAAAAAAGAGAGGGAGAGAGATAAGAGTTTTAGTCTGAATTAAAAATCTAATCAACTAGAGTTCTTGAAAATGCACCAAAAATAAACACAAATACCTTACTGCTTGAGCGGAGATAATCTACGTTTGAGGTTACAGATGGCTTATTGGAGATTCTTGAAGGTCAGTATTCAGGTCGATGATGGTGAAATGTCATCTTAAATGAAAGGTAGCTTAATACAAGCGACGAAAAGGGATCGACTGCAACGGTCGCGAGCTGTCGAAAATTCTACCTGTTATGACTGACTTGTCATGTTCTTTTTAAAGAATGAATTTCAGATTTGATTGATGCATCCACACTCAAAGCGCTGATGATCTGTCTTAGCTCAATCGCGATAGCACTGCCAGAATTACTTGAACTTGAAAAACACTTAACTTGTTTTTCTGATTAGGGTCAATGGTATAAATAATAGTTTAAAAAAACTAATAAAATACGCTTTTATAGAAAATCCAACTAAAAAATTGCAAATAAATTTTAATAAATTTGAATTAAAAATAGAATAAGAAAAAATGATTTTATTGTAAAAAAAGCGTGGGGTGCTTTTCAGGATATTATCAAAATAACCCTTCTACTCATATCTGTTCATAAAATATTTATAACTACTGATACCACGCACACCACGCTTTTTTTTTTGGAATTTCTATAAAAGCTTATTTTGTTAGTTTTTTTAAACTATGTATTATTTATTTTTTAGTTGAATTTCAATTTTTTTAATTTTTTTAATATTGAATTGTCATCGATCCTTAAAAAGTAAACCAAATTTCGAGTTAATCCGACGTTTTGAAGGGGATGGGTTTCAGTAACCACTTAACACCAGGTTGGCTGTGAGCTCGTCCAACCATATAAGCAAAAAAAAAAAGTATGATGATGATGAAAAACGCCTAACCAGAACTATCTCAAGATACTGTCGTCTTTCATTTCACTTTGAGAAGATTTCAAATCTCAATAGATATCTAATAGTCTAAATTAATCACATTATTTATAACCAAATAGATACATAGTGTTACTTTTTCGAAGCTAACCTAAATCTCTTTTTATTTATTGCTTAGATGGTTGGACGAGCTCACAGCCCACATGGTGTTAAGTGGTTACTGGAGCCCATATACATCTACAACGTTAATGCGCCACCCAACTTGAGATATAAGTTCTAAGTTCTCAGTATAGTTACAACGGGTACCCCACCCTTCAAACCGAGACGCATTACTGCTTCACGGTAGAAATAGGCAGAGTGAGGTACCTACCCGCGCGGACTCACAAGAGGTCCTACCACCAGTAAAAATCTCTTTAAGGCTTCATGATGGTTCTGTGAGTCGCTGGTATTTGTAATTTAGGCTATTCAACAGAGGAGCTGACCATTGAATAATTAAAACGTAAGACGTCTGCCGTGCACTCGGTGTAATCAGGACCCTGAAACCGCGATACTTTGAGACAAATATTTTTCTGTATGGAAACTAGCGACATCTTGTAGCGGATGCCCGTAAACTTTATATGTTCTTAAAATTAAGGCATTTAATTATTTCATAACTAAATATAGAAAATATTAAATCATACAAGTCTTTATTTGTTATAGAAAAATTGATTAAATTTTATCAATTTGTGATTTCTGAAAATTTACAAAATCCTTCCATTATAAATAAAATGTAGGATAGGTAATATGTTACTGCTATCTACAGAAGCAATGAGAGACTAATCGAAGCGAAGCCATCTAGTGGCCGACGCCCATAAACATTTTTGTTGAGTGCTTGAGTTGCTTATCTATAACTAATTTATGTGTATTATAGATCTATCGGTGTAATTGTTGAAGTGAGTCTATACTACGTTATTCTTATATAACCTTAAAATCGAACATACTTCGTACTGTCAGCTTATAATCAAAAGGAAAAACTAATTAAAATATTAGAGATATTTTTTCTTGTTTTATTCATATATTAAAAATAAAGACACGAGAATAAAAATAAAGATTGTGTGAAAGACGATATGTGTAAGAGGGGAGTGAGCGAAGAAATGGTATATAATAGAGGAGTATGGAAGGAGAAAACATGTTGCACGAGCCCAGGTGACTAGGAGGACAGGAAAATGATGATGATTATGATCATTAAAAATAAAGACGGGAAATTAAAATTTTCTTTTTTATAACAGAGCGACAATGCCCTGGTATTTATTCCAAAATGATTGATCATCATCATTGTAGTGGCTCAGGCTTGGTGTAGTTGAAAAAGCATACATGGTTAACAATAAGTATCTGCTTAATTCCTTTTACGGTATTCAAGAGATCCGTCCTGTTATGCGGGGTCTCCCGATATGGTTTTTAAAAAAGAATTTTGAAAAAGAGATTTCCCTTTTATTAGTTCAATTACACAAACAATTCAATTATAGAAATTGGCTGAAAGGAGAGATTGTTCAAGACCGCTCCCGATGGGTGACTAAATACGACTGACTGACTCTCGGTCGGTAACTGTTGCCAAGAGATTTCTTACTATGCTTACTCAGCATCAGTGGTTATTAAAAAGGATGTAACATCACTTTAACTAACATGGGGAGTCTGTAACAGTTCGCTCCTGGGATTCGCACTCGAATTTGACGTGCAAACTAGCCCATAGACACAACGCCCTGAATTTCTCGCCGGAACTTCTCAGTGAGCCGCGATTCCGATCCAGTGGTAGATTCAGCGAAGCATTACTCTGTTGAGCTCCGTGAGCTCACCTACCAGGCCGTGTGTAGTTGGAAGACTAGACTGGGGCGGGGAAAAAACATGTTTGATCATTTTATCGGCATTATAATAGATTAGCGCATCATTTGTCAACTGAAGACATTATATTAATACCGCCCACGGAAACAAAATATGACCTCCTCGATGTAAAACTCATTAGGCGCTTTCAAAACAATAGCGCTTGGGGCTTTTACTGATGAGGTTAAGGCTTTGGCCTTCCTGATCAATATTTTCTATTGCTTATGTTGTAATATATGCTAATTTTATAATACTGATTTACATTAGTCTATGGTTACTTATTTAAATATGTCTGTCATTGTTCCTTCTTTCTCTTTCCGTGAATATAATTGTCTAAGAACACTACTGGTTTCCTTTTATTAAAAACCTCAACAGTTTATTGTAAGTATTACATAGCCAATTGCCGTCGATAATATATTATGTATGAATGTGTATATAGAATGTATATAATGTATATAAATTGATGAATTCATTGCACTGTTGAATTAAATGTACTGTATATTCTTCTAGTCTAGACATAAAGATTTTGTGTATAATGATGTCGCATCGTTTCTTTTGAAATATAAATATGGTAAGGAAATATGTCCCTCGCAGAATCTATACTAATATTATAAAGAGGAAAGATTTGTTTGTTTGTTTGTATTGAATAGGGTTCGAAACTACTGAACCGAATTGAAAAATTATTGCACTGTTTGGAAGCTACACTATTCCCGAGTGACATCTATACTAATATTATAAAGAGGAAAGATTTGTTTGTTTGTTTGTATTGAATAGGCTCCGAAACTACTGAACCGAATTGAAAAATAATTGCACTGTTTGGAAGCTACACTATTCCCGAGTGACATAGGCTATAATCTTTTTTGAATAAAATTAAGGATCCTTACTAAAGCTCCAATAATGTAACCCAAGGTGTAAAAAAATTACCTAAAATATTCATTACATCGCGTGTCCTGCGAAAACTATTGATGATAGAATAAAATAATGTACTACGACTTTGTAGAACACATTATTATTTACGAAAAATGTCGCGACAGCATATTATGTCTAACTATTATAGATATGCCGCAATAACTGTTCTTTTACTTTTAAAAATAAAACAATGACAAATATCGTTGAAATTTTTGTTAAAGACCCGATCGGAGCCGGAGCGGGCCGCTGGTATTCTATAAAAACAAAAAGCGCCTGACAAAAACAAATACGTCTAACTTAAGCCGCAACCTACAAACATTGCTGTGTTAATTATAAAGATAATCAGAATAAACTGAAAGCAAATGTTTTTTTTATCCTACCTGCTATTATAACTATTTGCTATTAGCCTAGGGTTGATCCAGCTACGCCCGGACGGGAAGGTGAGCTCTCCTTCTCAACCTGAAAGAATTAGCTAGCACCAGCCCGAAAAAGAGCAGTGCTTCGCAGAATCTAATAACGGATCGGAATTGCACTCCACTGAGAACATCTCTATTGAATTGTAATAATATTATAACTACTTTTACGATTTAATATCGCATTTTTTATTATCTATATATATAAAAATGAATTGCTGTTCGTTAGTCTCGTTAAAACTCGAGAACGGCTGGACCGGCTTGGCTAATTTTGGTCTTGAATTATTTGTGGAAGTCCAGAGAAGGTTTAAAAGGTAGATGAATATTAAAATGCTCGGAACTAAATAAAAATAACAATTTTGTTTCTCCGGAGGGATTCCTTTTGTTTGTTTTAAGTTTATTTTATAAAAAAGTTTAGGTCTTTTATTTATCGATTGAGGCACTACGAAGTCTGCGGGTCAGCTAGTCAATTACAATTATGTTTACGGTTTATTATTGTTTTTTTTTTATTATCATTATGCTACTTCGAGACTTCACGTTTTAATCTCAAAATGAAAATTTGTAGTCGTCGCGGCCTAAAGGATAAGACGTCCGGTACATTCGTATGTAGCGATGCACTGGTGTATGAATCCCGCAAGCGGGTACCAATTTTTCTAATGAAATACGTACTTAACAAATGTTCACGATTGACTTCCACGGTGAAGGAAGAGCATCGCGTAATAAAAATCAAACCCGCAAAATTATAATTTGCGTAATTACTGGTGGTAGGACCATCGTGGTAGGATCTCTTGTGCGTTCGCACGGGTAGGTGCCGTCCTGCCTATTTCTGTCGTGAAGCAGTAATGCGTTTCGGTTTGAAGGGTGGGGCAGCCGTTGTAACTATACTGAGATCTTAGAACTTATATCTCAAGGTGGTTGACGCATTTACGTTGTAGATGTTTATGGGCTCTAGTAACCACTTAACACCAGGTGGGCTGTGAGCTCGTCCACTCATCTAAGCTATTAAAAAAAAATTAAAATTAGGAAAAAATATACATAACAAAAAACTTCTTCAGCTATTTGAATGGGATAAACTTAATTGAAGATCAATTAAAACATCCAATTATTTATGCTAATCTATCTATGTATATGTATATATAAACATGAATTGCTGTTCGTTAGTCTCGCTAAAACTCGAGAACGGCTGGACAGACTTGGCTAATTTTGGTCTTAAATTCCACAAATAAGTCCAGAGAAGGTTTAAAAGGTAGATAAATATGAAAATGCCCGGAATTATATAAAAACAAACAATTTTGTTTTCCCTTTGATGTGTCCCCCGTCGGACGGATTCCTTTTGTTTGTTTTAAGTTTATTTTATACAAAAGTTTAGGTGTTTTATTTAGCGATGGAGGCACTACGAAGTCTGCCGGGTCAGCTAATACCAAATAAAACGGACCTTTAATTACAAAAGTTAATGTCGCGTATTAAGCAAAATATCACTTGAACCAAAATATACCCCTCAATATGTTAAAAACTTAACAATCTATGCTAGCTCAATCATTTAGCATACAGATTACATATTCCACATACACAATACGCTTCCGTTTACGTATAGGCAAGTTCAAATCGACACGCACGACGGCGTAAATAGGCAGAATGGTAGTTTTTTTTTTTCTACTCGGAACAGAACCAGTCTGTGTGTTATATGAGCTTATCTTTGAGTTTTACGGTCACCGACCTTAAGGTAAGTTCGGGAATCGCATAAAAAAATAAGCTGCTCCGCAATGAATGTTACTTTGGAAGGCATTTTGAATGAATCGGAAACTTGAATCGCAAGTATGAATCTTATGGGTGACTGGTCTGATGAGTAGGGTAGTTGGATTGGGGCCATATTGCAGGCCATATTCCCATTATTTTAAATTATAAGTTTGAACATTACTACGGTTCATACTTTAATCCCATTGTTAGGATGGCACGACATTATAGTGAGTTGGCAAGTGGCAACACTGATCTTGATCTATTTGAATATTTTTTTTATAAATATGTATTCATATATAGTTAAACGTATTCTCAAATAATTAATATTGTCCAGTTAATGATACATTAGATGTAATTTAATTTTTTTTTTTTTTTTTTTTCTCAGGAGGAAATCGCCGGACTTCCGCCCTTTTCTGGGGATACTGGGCGGGGTATGTCAGAGTCGAACTGACTAAAACCTCCTGTCGTTCAACAACCAACGTCCAAACCTCGCATGAGACAGAACTCATGACAAGGCAAAGGGGGGAAAGTGAAGCGTTTAGTGCGGAGCACATCTCTCCCATCACCCTCCCCCTCGGGACGCCGGACTGGCGGTCGTCGGCGCCACGACCACCAGCCCTCTCGGTCGGCAGACTGTCCGAAGCCCGCCTAGATGGCGCCGGTTAGAGTGGGTTACCCTACGGAATACCCCGCTGGGCCAGAACCAGCGTGGGTCGAGGATAGCCGGCCTTCCATCACCCGGATGCTCTTGCGTAAAACGCGTGCAGAGCAGCTTGCACGTCGTCTTCTTAGGCCCCCCTCGCCGGTCCCCAGACCGACATGTGAGGGGGACCCGAAACACTTAGAGGGCCAGGGCTTGGGCGAGATCCGCCTCCCTGGCCCCCGCTCGACGGCGGCGGGATTGTGCGTCTCTCACGCGCCCCGCCGCCTCCTTCTGCGAGATGGTGCACTCGCAGAAGTCGAGCATCGCCTTCCACGACTTGTCGTCGCCGAGCATCGATGCCACAACACTCGGCAACGACAAGTCGGTTCCTATTTTTGCGACGAGGACACGGCGCCACCCCTCCCATGCGGGGCAGGCGACGAGCGTATGCTCTGCCTTGTCCAAGTCGCAACCACAATGGTGGCACTCTGCCGTCGGCTCGGCTGTGATCCGGTGCAGGAACTCACCGAAACAACCATGCCCAGTGAGCACCTGCGTGAGCCGGAAAGTGAGGCGTCCTCTGTCACGATTCACCCAATCCACAAGAACCGGGCGAATAATTTAATTATATAGTAACTTACATATGTATGTGAGTATGTATGCGTGCGGTTGTGAGTGAGTGTGTGTATGTATATACATGGATATACCTATACACACAAGGTATTTAGGCATATTTTCAGTTGTTATTTTTTTCTGTATGCACCTGTTTTAAATTGCAATCCAGATTGTTATGTTAAATATTTAAACTTATAATTTCTATGGTTGTAATTTTTTTGCATCAATAAAAAAAAAATTCATAAAAAAAAATCTAAACACCCAAATCTCGAGTCTGCTGCTTCTTTTTTATTTGACCTCTGCCAACCTCTGCCGATTTTGCTTATTTCAACTCTGCTTGTCTAAGGCAAACAATAAGGTTCTTTGCATGATTTAGCAAACGATCGATCATTCGTTATCGCTCGACGCCACGTCCCAGGCCTTGATCGGAGTCAAGTACATGTTATCGTTATCAAGACATGATTTGCTATCTATGCTTTACTTCGTCGACGGCATACGGCTTATCTGGATAATATTTTATAGGAAGCCTTCTCAGTGGACAGTGACCAAATCTATACTAATATATCTATATATTAATACGTGAAGCAAAAACTTTGTATCCTTTTTTACGAAAATTGCGCGGGCGGAGGAGTTTGAAATTTTCGACACTTATAGAGAATATAGAGAAGAAGTGCACAATGCTAATATTTTTTTTTAAATAATGCATAAAAGGTTCATTTAATTAATAAAGAAAACATTACACACACTACATACCATGTATTTGACGCACACACGCATGCATACTATTTATTGTCAAACTTTTGTTCTTGACGTCTGTTGTCAAATTGAGATTTAATATTGTTAGTCTTTGTTAATATTTTTTATAGTGTAGTCTCGACAAAATTTGTGATTAAAGAAGTATAAAATACAATCATAATAGTGTACAAACTTACAATTCCAATTAATTATAGTCGAATTTCGACTACTGCGGGACCACTAGTTATTATAAATATACAGTGGTTTTTACGGATATTCCGTTATAACTACTGAACCGTGCACCCGATTGACTTGAAACTTGGTATCCATGTAGAAAATACATGTACTTAATGGATCGTCGTAGTAGCGCGGCAAAAATAGGCAGGAAGTATAGGCACATCGCTCGACACCAGTACACCGGGCTTCTTAACCATTACGATACGACGACTGCAAAATCGATAAAGGTAATTGTGACCGACCGTATTTGCGTTAAGATTTTCTCTAAATAATTAAAACACAATTGTATGCAGTCTGGTAATCAGGCTACAAGAAAACTACACAGGAATTCGTGAAACCCCAAAAAAAAAACCGACGCCTTTGAATCCGAAAATTGTAAAAACGACTATCCAAAAAAAAAAAAGGAAGCTACTAAAATTTAGAAATGTAAGAATTATCGTACAAAATGATCTATTTAAAAGTAAATATTTCACAATTCACACGACTCGTAAATCATTGTAATATGATAACAATAATGTGCTTTACATGATAAACAATAAAACACAATGCGTGTCTCATATTTTGGGGTTTCGATAACGATTCCCCTATCGTTCACGTTTTTTATTAAATAATCAAAACGTGATCACTTTTCTGACGTCAATGAAAGGGTAATGGAGCCGTGCCCTCCTAATTAGAAATTGGCTGCTCGCGCCCTCTGTCGTGTGATGATGATATACGCTCCCAGCCAATTTAAGCCGCCGCATCGTTTGCTAAGCGAAGTAAATTGTCCCTTAGATATAAGATGACACTCTAAAAGACTTCCATACGTCCCATCATGACGTATGCAAGTGCAGTATTCGCTCGAGCGGCCCGCACTACCTTGAAACCCCTCCAAATAATACAATCCCGTTTTTGCAGGATAGTCGCCCGTGGTTCGTCCGGAACGTGGACCTCCATGACGACATGGACCTAGAGTCCATCAGTAAGTATTTACAGTAGGCATCAGTGCGCCACTTCGAGAAAGCGGCACGACACGAGAACCCTCTTATCGTGGCCGCCGGTAACTACATAGCCGATCCTGCGGACCGAATGATAAACAGTCGACATCACCCTAAAACCGTCATTTCGGATTCACCCGATCCACTCACGGTGCTTTTAGGTACTCTAAACACCGCTCATCGTTCTCGTCGAACACGTCGCTCGCGACGAAGGACTCGGCGAGTAAATTAACCCACAGACACAGCCCACTGAGTTTCTCGCCGGATCTTCTCAGTGGGTCGCTTTTCCGATCCGGTGGTAGATTCTGCGAAACACAGTTCTTGCTAGGGTTAGTGTTAGCAACGTCGTCAGGTTTAAGCCCCGTGAGTTCACCTACTAGTTAAGGCTACGCTGAAATGGTCTCTCAAGATCTTAGGTAGAAAAAAAGACTTCCGAAGGCAGCCAAGGTTGTTGGCAGTCTCCAAGAACAAGTTATCACTTAACCTCGATTTTGTTTTTCTTTTTTTCTATAGTTTGTAGGTAGACGAGCATACGGCCCACCTGAAGGTAAACGGCTACCATCGCTCATGGACGTAAGCAATGCCAGGGGCATAGCCAAACCGCTGCCTACCATTGAGTACTCTCCGCAAGCCTCGCTTGAAGAAGCTCATGAATGCCAACGAATGACCAACCAATGGATGATCACATGCCATGCCAGTCTATACAAAAATGACAGGTACTTAGAGAGAAAAAAATTACTAAATACAAATAAATTTGGTCAGTTTGTCCATACGCGAATCTGTGATTTTTAAGAGCAACACAAACTAATCATCTTATGCAAACTTTATGGCTTGATTTACCCATTGTAAAACGCCCTGTATAAGTAAGTATAGAAGTATGCATTTACAATTAAACGTATGTAGGTATGACTTAGCTGAAACGAATATGCTTTCTCTGTGTTTTTCCCTTGCCTTTTAATTATTACTAGTGGTCCCGCAGTAGTCGAGATTCGACTATAATTAATTGGAATTGTTTAATAAGTTTGTACACTATTATGACTGAATTTGATACTTCTATAATCACAAATTTCGCCAAGGCTACACTATAAAAAAATATTAATAAAGACAAGCAATATTTAATCTATTCTCAATTTGACCACAGACGTCAAGAACAAAAGTTTGACAATAAATGTATGCATGCGTGTGTGTGTCAAATATATGGTATGTAGTGTGTGTAATGTTTTCTTTAATGATTTAATGTATCTTTTATGCATTATTTTAAAAAAAATATTAGCATTGTGCACTTCTTCTCTATACTCTCTATAAGTGTGGAAAATTTCATACTCCTCCGTCCGCGCAATTTTCATTAAAATGGATACAAAGTTTTTCCTTCACGTATTAATGTATAGATTTTTCTAATGCACTAATAATTACTTTTAGTTTGCGACTTTATCGCAATCATTTAAAATTAGCATTCTAGTCATATGTACTGTTACCTTGTTACAAATGTATCGAGGTAGCGCATACGAACACCGAATATTCCTTGAATACGATCTTGTGTCTCTGATTACGCAATTCCGTCTCACTTTGACGACGTATTCTATATTATTAATACGTGAAGCAAAAACTTTGTATTTTTTAATGCTTAGATAGGTAGACGAACTCACAGCCCACCTGGTGTCTGTCTACAACGTAAATGCCGCCAATCACCTTGAGATATGAGTTCTATGGTCTTAGTATAGTTAAAACGGCCCCACCCTTCCAATTGAAACGCATTACTGCTTTACGGCAGAAATAGACGGGGTAGTGTTACCTACCCGTACGGACTCACAAGAGGTCCTACCAACAGTAATTACGCAAATTATAATTTATAATCAATCCATTTTTACGAAAATTGCAGGGACGGAGGAATATGAAATTTCCCACACTTGTAGAAAATATAGAGAAGGAATACAGAATTCTAATTTTTTTTAATTGTGCTTAAAAATACATTAAATCAACAAAGAAAATATTACACACACTAGTATGCATTTGATACAACACATACATATAATCATATCTTTGTTTACTGTCAAATGTCAAACTTTTATTATTGTTTAAAGTCTGTGGTAAAATTTAGAATAGATTAATATTGTTTGTGTTTAATATTGTCTATAGTGTAGCCTTGGCGATATCGGTTATTAAAGATGTAAAGTCTTTGACAATAGAACCGTAGTAATGTTCAAACTTATAATTTAAATTATAAGTATTTCGATTACTAGGCGACCACTAGTATATATAATTATTTAGAATAGGGAACAAAATATCACGCATGGTCATTCGGCCCCAATTTAGGAAATATAATTAAATTTAAATTTAGGAAACCTGGACACTGACGGCGGGGCTGCCCATAAGTTAAGAATCGCACAGCGGGCGATGAAGAGAGCTATGTTCGGTATCTCTCTAAGGGACAAAGGCTAAAGTGGCAATGGGCCGGTCACATCTGTCGAGCCAGCGACGCAGGGTGGGGGAGGAAAGTTCTCGAATGAAGGCCACGGATGGGTACCAGGAGCGTGGGGCGTCTTCCAACCAGGTGGACCGATGACTTAGTGCGCACGGCGGGAAGTCGTTGGATGCGGAAGGCGGAGGACCGCATTCTGCGGAAGGCATTGGGAAAGGCCTATGTCCAGCAGTGGGCAGATAAAGGCTGATGATGATGATGATGATGATGATGTGTTGTGGGTACCAAACTAACCACTAATAAACATACTTACCTAGTCAGGTCATAAATTCTGTCACATATTTAATGTAAAATAATTGAAACAAGTTTATTCATTATGTAACTATTCATATACCAAAATGAACTTAATAAAACATAGATTCTTATGACACTAAAGTTTATTCAAAATGACCTCCGTGATTTTGAATACAGGCCTTCAATCTGCGCGGCCAGTCGTCTATCGCAGCACGAACGAGGTCCATGTCAATATCGGCGGCTGCCTTAATCAAGGATGACTTCAGTGACTCCAAATTGGGATGAGGCTTTGAGCACGCCTTTTACTCCAAGTGTTGCCATATCTTGTAATCTAACGGATTCAAATCTGGACTGGAGGAGGGCCAGTCTTCGTGCCGGATGAAGTCGATTTCACGCGCCGCCAGCCAGTCTTGTGTGCTCTTCGCTCTATGAGCTGGCGCCGAATCTTGTTGGAATACCCAGTGCCNATACAAAAATGTGTAGGATGAAGCCAGCAAAGAATGAGACAGAAATATACATACTATTTAATACAGCGCCATCTGTGAGATTTTTTAATACTAACGTGTGTATGAAAGCTCTTGTAGTGAATTTTAATTTAGGATTATACGTGAAATTAAAATATCAATTCACAGAGGGCGCTACCTTACAATTATTTACTAATGACCAAATTTTACATATACTTAAGACGTTTAGGATAATTGTATTTTAATTTTGGAAGGTTTCACTTCTACTACGTGTGAATTGCACACATTTTGTTTTTTTTTTTAATTCTTGTCTTTACAATCGAATTATATCAAAGTCATTATATATACCCCCTCCCCCGAACTCCCCACGATCGCGTCCTGTCACCGTTGCATGGCTACAAAGTACAAACACTGAATTCAATAATGAGGTCATGGGCATTTGAAAACAAACATAATAGGACAATTCTTAAGTTTTTTTTTTATTACTTAGATGGGTGGACGAGCTCACAGCCCACCTGGTGTTAAGTGGTTACTGGAGCCCATAGACATGTACAACGTAAATGCGCCACCCACCTTGAGAATAAGTTCTAAGGTCTCAAGTATAGTTACAGCGGCTGCCCCACCCTTCAAACCGAAACGAATTACTGTTTCACGGCAAAAATAGGCAGATTTTTTTTATTTTTTTCCCATAGATCTAGTGGTAGTGTCGTTGACTATAGAATTCTTACACTGGTCATGGTGTTTTTGATTTAGTTATTTGTTATTGGGAGTCTACTCTTTTTCTTCTGACTTGTTGTGGGCTCATATGTGTATCTGTCTGCTTAGTGCGAGTTTTTTAATTTCTCGTTCGCATAAAAGTTAACTCAAATTTGTATGGAGTTGGAACAGCGCCCCTGGCGGCAAATGGAGGGAAGCAGTTCCAACTCCATACAAATTTGCGTTAACTTTTACGCGATCGAGAACGTTAAAAAACTCGCACTAAGCACATCGGTATCTATGACAGAGAAGACAAGAAATTATTAGCTCGAAGGTGTTGATTAAAAAACATATATATGCTTATGCTTTTGTTCAACATTTGATTCGACTATTATCAAAGCCGGCAATGTGACTTTTGGACAATTATTGGTAAATCAGAAAAACGAATTATTGACTTTGTATTCCATTGGCAGTCACAAAACTCTTCTGAACGACATCTTAGATAAATAACAGGTTAAGTATTAACCTTTATTTAATGCAGGTTTTGAACCGTATTCTTTGAAGGAGACGATTATATTCAAATCAATCTGTATTGACATATCAATAACATTTTTTTGTCCAAATGCACAGATTGCCACCTTTGATAATAGACGACTCATTTGCAAGCGACTTTTTTGTACCTAACTTCGATACTAATAAGTTTAAATTATATTATCACACGCTACTTTTTTTATCAGATTAAATAGCACGTCATCTTTTGATTCCTCTCACCAGCTACAGTATAAATCACGAAATATTAAATGTATAATACGTTTTCAATTCAATTTACAATTATGTAAACTATCAAAGCGATGACGTAACCGCATATTAAACGCGAGCCATTTAGAAGTTTAAATAATAACCCCAAAACTAAACCTTGATGTATGTAAATATCGCTCGGTTAGAATGGAAGTGGCTTAATTAAAAGTTAAAAGACAAAATGAGTTTTTTATACTTTGAATTACTCTTATACATGTATTCTAACAGTTTACAAAATATTTTCTTTTAAAATTAAAAAGGAAATTTAAGTTTTACTTAAGAAAAAAACAAAGTACACTTTTCGTCTCATTTAAATGAAGCGCACACCTTGAACTTTAAGGTAGGCGCTTTAAGGTTTAAATTATTTAAACTATTTTACTGGTGGTAGGACCTCTTGTGAGTCCACGCGGGTAGGTACCACCGCCCTGCCTATTTCTGCCGTGAAGCAGTAATGTGTTTCGGTTTGAAGGGTGGGACAGCCGTTGTAACTATACTGATGTCTTAGAACTTATATCTCAAGGTGGGTGGCGCATTTACGTTGTAGATGTCCTTGGATTCGAGTAGCCACTTAACACCAGGTGAGCTGTGAGCTCGTCCAACCATCTAAGCAATAAAATAAAAATAAAATATTAAAATCAAAACTGATAAATAAAAATACTTCAATTACATTTTTGGTGCTCACCAAAAAACCAAGAATTTTGGATTAAGCCATTTCAATTTTAAAGGAGCGATATATTCTGTGTACTGTGTAGTCTTGAAATTCATTCCCGTTCAAGGCTAGGTCGAGAACGGCCGCGTCCTCACTCGACGGCTTAAGACTGAAATTTTTAAACATCGATTATATTTATTTACGTAAATCGATTTAAACGCCAAATTTGCTTCCCCTCACTAACTAATCGAGTCGATTTATTTTCGTGCTCAATAATCAGTATGGTTCGATAAGAATATGGTTTCGGTAATGCCTATCGTTTTTTTAATTAATTAACGCACGGTAATCATTGTTATGTGAATTTTTTTAGTGTCATTTTTTTTTTAAAATATAATATGGTTTTGGAAAAATGGATAACCCCTTTCAAGAGACAAGTAAGTGAATTTTACTATTTGAGTTTTCTCGGGTCAGCTTAGTGTTCAAAGTTCACAATAAAATACACATTAAAATCGAAAGCGATGTGACTCCAGTTTACATATTAAAATGACGTATATAACAAAAAAATAAAATCGAAAAACAATTTACGATCTTATGTTAATAACCATAAAGATAAACTATACTAATTTATAAATCTACAGTGGTTTTTACGGATGTTCCGTTATAACTACTGAACAATGCATCCGATTGACTTGAAACTTGGTATCCATGTAGAAAATACATGTACTTAATGGATAGGCTAATATTTATATGAGCGTCCCTACACCAGTTGCGGGGGCGTTAATGATGAGAATCTATGTGGGGGTGAGATATAATAATGTTAATTTTAAATACCCAGCTAAGCGGACGGGTACAGTTAGTAAACTTATAATTTTGAATAAGCCAGGCTGAAATAAGAGTCTGTTAAAACGGCAAACTTTTACTTTATTTTATTTGGGAGGCAGCGGCTTGGCTCTGCCCCTGGCATTGCTGAAGTCCATAGGCGACGGCAACCACTCACCATCAGGTGGGCCCGTCTGCCTACACCGGCAACAAAAAAGTTCGTTTAACACGCGTATGTCTCCAGATACTTTCTGTCTCATAACTAGTGGTTAAGGTAATCCAAATGTTCGCTGAACACATAGGATAGACCTAAATGTCTAATTTATATCGTATGCATATTCATTTTTTTAACAAACTTTTCTATCTTTTTCTTTTATGCATATGTATATACATATGTCTATATTTAGGAATACCTCAACGTAATTTTGATTTGATGAGAGCAATTTGAAAAATTGGCAAATTTGTAAATTAGCATACTTATCAAGCACTGTTAGAGAACAATACAGTATTTTCATTACCATGACCCAGAGAGATAGTTCACTAAAAAAAAATAAGGAAACATATTACTTTATTTTTACGTACAGCCCGCTAACCTCCCACTGTTTTCAAGTTTTAAACTTTATTAAGGCCTCTCAATTAGATTTCTATGAAAACTTAACATCATGGTTTGTTTTTTCACGAGATAGATAGGTCGATGCCTCCAATGAACACTACGCTAACTCCAAATTCTTAGATTTACAGGAGGAGCGTTTAAACGAAAAAAGTTGATAAAATATTTATTATTGCAGATATATTTATGGTTTTTTTGTGTAGCTAACTGATTTACTCTTGCTTCGAACCCCATAAATAATGATTAATTGTAATACTTTTAACATAGTTAAGCGATTTGCATGAAAAACGAAAATTTCAAAATTTCGAGTTAGAGTAGTGTTCATTAGAGGCATCGAGGTGAGCTGCCGACCTACCTATTGTTTAGGCACTGGGTCCATACAGATAGTATCGTGAATACCAATGGCCGACCTGATTTCTTACGCGTCCGAAATCTCAATTGTACGTATTGGACGACTATCACGCTCTTCAGTCTGTCAAAAAATTGTGAGAAAGAAAAAGGAAAACCCACAAAACTTTCATAAATACAAATTAATACTCACATTTCGAGAACTCCCAGACACAGCCCACGAGTTTCTCGCCGGATCTTCTCAGTGGGTCGCGTTTCCGATTAGGTGGTAGATTCTGCGAAGCACGGCTTTTGCTAGGGTTCGTGTTAGCAACGTCATCAGGTTTGAGCCCCGTGAGCTCACCTACAAACGTTAGGGTTACGCTGAAATAGCCTCTCAAGGTTCTCAGCTAAGGTAGGAAAAAAAAAAAAAAAAAAAAAAAAAAAAAATATATATATATATAAAAAAAAAAAAAAACCTTTGCGTACAAGGATTAGTATCTACTGCGCTACCATTATCTCTGTCTGGAGCGAAATACTTGATTCCCATACGAAATATAAATTAGGTTCAAATCATTCGGTGACCTTGACCGCACGTCTTAAGGTTAACGACGCCATTTACAGTAACGTGACGTCATGTAAGCGCAACTTTATGTAATAAAAAAGAACACGACACATTTATTTCTTTTTTTATTGCCTAGATGTGTGGACGAACTCGCAGCCCACCTGGTGTTAAGTGGTTACTGGAGCCCATAGATATCTACAACGTAGACGCGCTACCCACCTTGAGATATGAGTTCTAAAGTCTCAGTATAGTTACAACGGCTGCCCTACCCTTCAAACCAAAACGCATTACTGCTTCTCGGCAGAAATAGGCAGGGCGGTGGTACCTATCCGCGCGGACTCACAAGTGGTCCTACCACCAGTAATTACGCAAATTATAATTTTGCGGGTTTGATTTTTATTACACGATGTTATTCCTTCACCGTGGAAGTCAATCGTGAACATTAGTTGAGTACGTATTTCATTAGAAAAATTGGTACCCGCCTGCAAGTTTCGAACACCGTTGCATCGGTTCAACACGAATGCACCGGACGTCTTATCCTTTAGGCCACGACGACATTCACAAAAGAAAATGTATGCCTTAATTAGAAAAGCACGCCAGTGGCACTCAAACTTTTTCGTTCCGTAAACTTCTTAATACGCAATTGCTTGTTGTATTTCTAGCATGAACTTTGTGTTTATTTCGATGCGTCTACATCCTGACATAAGAAACTGTGTCTTCCCTCTGATATTTATAGGTGATATGTCTTATCGAGCCCCGTTTTCTATTTACTAGATCTGTCTCGTATAGAATTCGATGTGTATAGTCTAGGCGATCTTGCTGTGGATCGATACTATATCAAAAACAAAATTTTCATTACATTTTAATTTTAGAATATTTGTTTTTAATACTCTTTCTCATTTCGGTTTGAAGAGTGGGGCAGCCGTCGTAACTATACTGAGACCTTAGAACTTATATCTCAAGGTGGGTGGCGCATTTACGTCGTAGATGTCGATGGGCTCCAGTAACCACTTAACACCAGGTGGGCTGTGTGCCTGTCCACACATCTAAGCCATAATTTTTTTTTTTTTTTACGTTTTACTGCCTTAAAACATTTATTAAGATTCAGCCTTAAAAACGTGAAAACCGCTTTCAAAAATTAAAACTTCAAATCGTTTGCGGGAAACCCGCGATCGGGCTATGTTAGCTAATTACGACACTAAAGCACAGTTAGTAAAGTAGATTTTAGCACGCGATATCTTTAATCATTCCTAGCCTTTCATAAACTATGTAGTTACAGATCGTCAAATCGAAAAGATCGCTGCTATAAAAAACAAAAATGACCTAAACACTTCAATATCTTTGATCAGTCATTGACGTCATTTATTGTGTGACGGAAGTAGGCAGACGGCTGATAGATAAGATATATATACATAATATAATATATTTACATAATATCTAAGATATAAATATATAAGATAATACATTTTTATACGCATTATATTAACCACGTGTATGCACCGCCTATTAATATGACGGACATAATGAATCGTATGAACGAATCCATCTAATGCTGAGTGATCAACATCGCTGGTGGTAGGACCTCTTGTGAGTCCGCACGGGTAGGTACCACCTGTAACTATACTGGGACCTTAGAACTTATATCTCAAGGTGGGTGGCGCATTTACGTTGTAGATGTCTATGGACTCGAGTAACCATTTAACACCAGTGGGCTGTGAGTTCGTCCAGCCATGGCAACAAAAAAAATGGCAACCAGCCAATGCCAATCCTAGTTCAAGTTATAATGAAGTTTGGTAACGCGTTATTAAAGCGACTTATAAAATTGCATTTATAATTGCATCACCTTGAGATCTTAATGCAGCAATTCGTGTCGAACCATTCTAACCGGTTTAAATGCACACAGGACCGTCAAATGTCCTGACCGTTAATTCTCATCAGTCAAGTACAAAGCATCAAATGAATTAAAATCGAAATCTGGGTAGGATTTACTGTCTCAAAGTTTAGGATGTTGAGAAATTTCGTGTTTACCCTAAACAGTTTTTTTCCTACCTATGCTGATAGCCTTGAAAGGCTATTTCAGCGTAACCTTAACTAGTAGGTGAGCTCACGGGGCTCAAACCTGACGACGTTGCTAACACCAACCCTAGCAAGAGCCGTGCTTCGCTCGTCGAATCCTTCGACTAGGACGGTGACCGGCCTAAACAGTCTAATGGTGTGATGTAAACAAAAGTGCATTGGCCCTTGTAAAGATATTCGAAACTGTATAATTAAAACATTTTAGTGTGCTTAGTATGAGCTTTTTAACGTTCTCGATACAGTAAAAGTTAACTCAAATTTGTATGGAGTTGGAATTTTTGCCTACGTTTGCCGCTAGGGGCGCTGTTCCAACTCCATACAAATCTGAGTTAACTTTTACGTCATTGAGAAATTAAAAACTCGCATTAAGCACAAAATATTGAGTACAGTACAGTGAATAAATACCCTCCGGTATATTTTGTCTGTCTGATAATGAAAAAGAAATAGAGAAATTGAAATTTAGCAATAACATAAATAGGTTTTTTTTATTATTATTGCTATTTAACATGCCTGTATTGTCTGCAAGTCTTTTACATGATTTACTGGAAAAAAAAAACCGTTGTTTTTCGGAAATCCAAATAGTTCGGTCATCTTATCGGCATGATAATATATTTTTAGTGACTATTTTATATCGATCAAAACTTTTTTCAATACTTTGTTATTGTCAACTATTTTCCCTCTTTTTCAACCATAATTTCGGAAAGGCATGACAGCTTCGTAGCAGAAATAGGCAGAATGGTGGTACCTAATCGATCGGTCTCACTAGCGAATATATACAATCCGATATCCGATACGTATAAATTATTACAAAATCTCTGATCGGCACTCATCATTGACCCTGTGTGACATATATATCGAATGAAATCACGAATCGGCCATAAAGTTATTGATTTATATTACAATATCGACCCAAGAGAATCGCCTTTATAGTATTATCTGTAAAGGTTTAATTCTTATCAGATCGACTGAACTTACGATCTTTCGATTCTGATCAAGAGTTATCTGACATTGAAAACGAAGTTTAGTGACATATTAATCGACAATTTCATTACATAATTTTTTTATATCATCATGCTCAAATGTTTTCCGATAGTATATCTTGGTTTTACGTAGACCGAACTGCGGGATTAACCAACTAACTTCTTGTAGCAGATTGTTAACTGTCCTTACGACAGTAAAAAAATTATAAAGGTCGTAGGGAGATGAGCACACCGCCCACCTGATGGTGAGTGGTAGCCGTCGCTCATGAGTAGAAAGTCGATTTCAATTCGATAGGAAAATACCATACGCAGTTGGATAACGAACAAGCGAATATACGCACATTTTTGTTTATTACGTAGACAGGTAAATGGGTTTATAGCGTCACCCAAACTTTTAAGCTATTGCATAGCTTTTATCGCGGGCCTTGAGCGCGGCACCGAATCATGAAATTCCGTAACGAAAAAAACCTTACACCCCTCACTCCGCCTACAATGTAGCTCGCGTTCAACACATTCACACGTTGCGCTTGTGTAGTGTTTGTGAATAAGCGCGTGGCGTGACGTTGCACTGAATGCGCATCATGAAAAGTCTGCCCTTCTCTTTCTCGCGCGGTCTAGCTTATGAGTGTGAAGGGGACAGTTAAGGTTTTGCTTTTATTAATGTTTAATATAGCGTGGTCTTGTTTTATTATTGTTTTAATATTAAATTATCATTGTCTAATTATAATTGCATAAGTTGATAAAAAATGCTATGCAATAGCTTTACCGCGGCAGTTCCCGAGTGCCACACGTTTTTTTTTTCGAGCCGGGGACAAGAACCTCCTACGAGGTGTGCGCCAGGTAGGTCACGGGTGCCCTACGTAGCGCACTGAACTAATGATGTCGATTTCTGTTACTAAGCGCCCGGATTGCCTAACCTTGCCTTCTTGTGTTTGTTAATGAATGTTTTTGTCATCAAGGTCTCTCAGAAATTGATTCCTTCTCAGTATCTTCGGACTCGTTTTTCCTAGAGTCTACTAGATAATCCGGCGCTTTAGTAACATAAATCGATATAATTACTTCAGTGTGGCATGTAGGGAACCGGTGACCTACTTTGCAATCAAACGGCCAAGTATTTCATTAGAAAAATTGTAAGCTGTCTGCGGGATTTGAGTACCGGCACAATTGCATCGTATTGAATACTCCGTGCGTCATAACCTATAGGCCACGACGACTGTGAAGAAGTCAAATTCTTATACCAATGCAAAATTGTATCGTGATTTAAGTTTTCATATATATATTTTTTTTTTATTGCTTAGATGGGAGGACGAGCTCACAGCCCACCTGGTGTTATGTGGTTACTGGAGCCCGTAGACATCTACAACGTAAATGCGCCACCCACCATGAGATATAAGTTCTAATGTCTCAGTATAGTTACAACGGCTACCCCACCCTTCGAACCGAAACGCATTACTGCTTCACGGCGGAAATAGGCCGGGTGGTGGTACCTACCCGTGCGGACTCCCAAGAGGTCCTGCCACCAGTATTTACAGTTGAGGCTTAGTAAGACTCTTTTAACGTTCTCGATAGCGTAAAAGTTAACTCAAGTTTGTATGGAGTCTGAACAGCGCCTCTAGCGGCAAACGCAGGCAAACGTTCCAACTCCATACAAACTTCCGTTAACTTTTACGGTATCGCACTAAGCACACTTGTCTCGCTTACAGTGTTTCGTGGTCGCTGGCGTGTCTCTGAACATGTCGCAGCTTGGAATGGTGTTTGGATACGCTGCCATTCTCGTGCCACAGCTGCGAAAGCCGGACTCGCTCATACCAATCGATGAAGCCTCGGAATCTTGGGTCGGTGAGTACACAAAACTGAATCGTACCGATTACAACCGCAAGGAATTTGGTATAAACTGAAACTTGAAACGTCCTACCTCTTTTTTTTTATTGCTTAGGTAGGTGGACTGCCCACATGATGTTAAGTGGTTACCGGAGCCCAACGCAAATGCGCCACTCACCTTGAGATATAAGTTCTAAGGTCACAGTATAGCTACAACGGCTGCCCCACCCTTCAAACCGAAACGCATTACTGCTTTACGGCAGAAATAGACGGGGCAGTGGTACTTGCCCGTAGGGACTCACAAAAGATCCTACCACCAGTAATTACGCAAATTATAATTTTGCTGGTTTGATTTTTATTACACGATGTTATTCCTTCACCGTGGAAGTCAATCGTGAACATTTGTTTAGTACGTATTTCATTAGAAAAATTGATACCCGCCTGGGGGATTCGAACACATGCATCGGATGTCTTATCCATTAGGCCACGACGACTAATTTTCACCATATCCAAACTAATGCGAGTACTACTCCCGTGAAATATAAATTATAGTTTAAATTTATTTATAGGTAATAAGGTAATCGTTATACAACCGCTACAACCCCGATAACTAGTACCTATAAGGAACAAGCAGCGGCTTGGCTCTGCCCCTGACATTGCTGAAGTCCATGGGCGACGGTAACCACTCACCATCAGGTGGGCCGTATGCTCGTCTGCCTACAAGGGCAATAAAAAAAAAAAATTAAAAAAAAAAATAATAACAATAGCTTTATTGATAGGGAATCCAATCTCTACGTATTTGAAACATAGCCTTTGGTGTCCCAAATCGACGTTTTGTTGCAAAAGTTTTAGCAACCGTCGCTACCAGATCAAGGAAATAACTCCATTGCAAATTATTTCTTTAGCTTAACGCTATAGAGGTCGTATCTGAATACTGACTACAAAATAAATGCGTCTGTTTTTTTTTTCTTTGTGTCTGACAAACACGCAGGTTTCCAAATTATTTCTCAAGGTCGTTCGCCAACGTCGAATTCAGACGAAAGATCTCGACAATTACGTGCTCTGAATTAAATGAAAATTTCCTCCTTTGGAAGAGTGTCCGAAATTATTTAAAAAAATATCTTGCCTATGACGTTTTCTTACTATCTAGTAAAATTTATGTAATAAAAAATATATATGTGCGTAAACATAAAAAAGGCCGGAAAAAATATATTTTAATTCAGGTATTACTTACAAAGCTGGAAAAAAAACCTTTGAGCCAAAAGTAATCCGTCCATCCCAAAAAAAACCTTTGTCCCGGCCGTTGGTCACGTTCATAAGCGACATCGAACACTTACCATCGGAGAATGTGTTATTCCGCTATCAAAAAGCATATAAATGAAACCACACTTATCACTAACCGAGTTTAGTAAATCTTTCTTCTTTCTTTATATATAAAAATGAATTGCTGTTCGTTAGTCTCGCTAAAACTCGAGAACGGCTGGACCGATTTGGCTAATTTTGGTCTTGAGTTATACATGAAAATGCTCGGAATTAAATAAAAATAACAATTTTGTTTTCCTTTGATGTGTACCCCGTCGGACGGATTACTTTTGTTTGTTTTTAGTTTATTTTAGACAAAAGTTTAGGTCTTTTATTTATCGATTGAGGCACTACGAAGTCTGCCGGGTCCGCTAGTAAATAAATAAATACCTGTTGCCCTTTGCAAAGGAATTTTTTTTTTACTTGTTATTTTTTTTCTCTCTTAGCCTTATGTAAAGAACTGTGTTAAGCGACCATGTCTCAGTGCTAAATAGATACTATTATTATCGATTTTTATCCATAATTCGGTCCTTCCTTTCCTTTTGTTTGTTTTAAGTTTATTTTATACTAAATTTTAGGTATTTTGTTTATCGATTGAGGCCCTACGAAGTCTGCCGGGTCAGCTAGTACGAAATATATTATTTGGATGCAGACATACGTAGCTTGTGTCATCTTCGTTCACCTGTAAAGAATTTTAAACTCAATATTTTCTGCAAGTCATTCTAACTAGAACAAAATTTTAGAATAAGCAATAAAATAAGCTAAACACGTTTCTCATAATAATATAAGTTCCGTTTATAGGTACTACACCGTGAATAATAATTACATCGCGTGATACAAACTTAGAAAACAATAAAAACAATAGGTACATTATTCATTTATTTTTTTATTGCTTAGATGCGTGGACTAGCTCACAGCCCACCTGATGTTAAGTGGTTACTGGAGCCCATAGACATCTACAACGTAAATGCGCCACCCACCTTGAGATATAAGTTCTAAGGTCTCAATAAACTTACAACGGCTGCCCCACCCTTCAAACCGAAACGCATTACTGCTTCACGGCAGAAATAGGCAGGGCGATGGTACCTACCCGTGCGGACTCACAAGAGGTCCTACCACCAGTTTGTTTTAGAACCTTCGAATCAACGGTCGACGAACGGTCAATACCATCTTTACCATAACGGTAGACGGGGTCCGTGCCCAGAGCCCCCCATTCTCAGGGAACCCCGAAAGACCGACAATTTCTCTCACACGTTTACATATTCTCAAAACATTTTTGTCGGGCACATTACACTTTTTTCACAAATCAGTAATCAGAAGATATTTACAAGGCATATACTATGCCTATAATAGAAAATTTTGCTCAACAGAAATCCCGAAAGAAACCGTTATCGAAATCGTAACCAAAAAACCAGCAGCATTCTAATATCATTAATGACATATTATATCATACTGTCATACTCAGTAAAAAAATGTTATTATAATTCGCTTTTTTTACTTTCCAAAAGGGCCTCAAATTCTTGTGTGCCCAAGGGCCCCATCCTAGCTTAAGACGTCCCTGTGTGTGGTAGGACCTCTTATGAGTCCGCACGGGTGGGTACCACCACCCTGCCTATTTCTATCGTGAAGCAGTAATCCGTTTCGGTTTGAAGGGTGGGACAGCCGTTGTAACTATACTTGAGACCTTAGAACTTATATCTCAAGGTGGGTGGCGCATTTACGTTGCGGATGTCTATGGGCTCTAGTAGCCACTTAACACCAGGTGGTTGTGAGCTCGTCCACCCAAAAAAAGATGTTTTTAAGTCCTATAGTAGAATTATTTTGCCCGTGCAGTTTGGGTGATAAAAAATCGGAGCGGTGAAGCGAGTATTTCCCTCTCTCTTCCACTCACGAGCCTTATGGACGGGCATAGTGATGCGCATTATTGTTGTCGATAAGCCTTATCGATAGTGTATTTAGTTTTGTCATTTTGTGGGTTAGTGATAAAAATGAAATAAAAAATCACTAATCGAACACTTACACCACATATCGCCCCAGCAAGTTAACTAGAACGGCAGAAATTAACATTTTGTAACTTTTCGTTTTGATACAAAACAAAGGAGTAGCCATTGTTTCACTAAAGAAATTCAGAGAACGAATGCATAAAAACCCATTTCTCCTCGACATAATGTACTATAATTTGCAGGTAAGTACAAATGACTCATAACATAACAATGTCTCACCATCTTTCGTATACCGCCCCGCCGCCGTGTACCTACCTTCGATGACTCATTTGTTTTTATCGATAACGGCGTTGCGCCCGCGCAACATGCTCACCGCCCTAGCCGGGCTATGTTTCATGACCCAAACTGCACCGACAAAATAATTCTACTATAGTTACGCTAATCTTTATTATAAAAATTTTTAATTAGTTTTTGTCACTGCATAGGTACGTACAAGTAGCAGGTGCAATAATTTCGTACAGAAAAATTACAATATTCTTTTCAACGTTTATTTTATCACTATTTAAACTACAACAGCAAACACAGCTGCAATTTACAATGTCGTCGATTGTGGATAAACAAATAAAAGTACTTTTTTTGTCAAATGATCCTTCATGAACGCTTTCAGACAAGACTACTGCTGATGCACATTGCATTATCCCAATAAGACGAATCGGTTGGAAACTCGGTACTTGATGTTTTAAAAATTATATTCACGTTACAAAATAAAAGAAATACACATTCCACAAACAGATCCCGCTCATTCTGGCCTTCTTCCTGTTGTCCATCTATTCTGTACGTCAAGCAAGAAAATCTATCGAATTCGTAATGTAAATGTATCGAGTTGTCGATACGAAAACGGTTCGTTACATTAGATGGTAGTACTCGATAGCCAGCCTTCGAGAGATTTACGTTATCTAACCCACGCATCAGCCCGCTGAGTTTCTCGCCGGATCTTCTCAGCGGGTTGCAATTCGGATCCGGTAGTAGATTCATTCGCGAAGCAATTGCTCTTGAGTTGTTAGGTCTCCTTCGGAGGCGCTCGGGCAGCTGTTGGCAAATCCCACCCCTCCTGGCTGAGCCTTTGCTCGCCCACCTGTCCTGGTGAAACTGGAAAGGCCTTCGGGCCACCAGTAATCTTTCAATCATAAAAAAAAAAAAGATTTACGTCACCGCATGTCAAAACAATTTTCGTGCTCTTGATTATAAGTTTCGAGTTTCGAGAACTTGATGATTCAATTGCGAAACAAATATATGTTAATTCATTCGTACTGCTGAAATTCATTCTTTTTACGGACGGTAGGGGCGCTGTTTAAATTCTCGATAGATAAGTCATTAGTGCTCGCCGCTCTGTGCGCTTAGTGCGAGTTTTTTAACGTTCCCGATAGCGTAAAAGTTAGCTCATAATATGTGTATGGAATGGGATCGTTTGCGTACGTTTGCCGCTAGGGGCGCTGTTCCAACTGCATACAAAGTTGGGTTAACTTTTACGCTATCGAGAACGTTAAGAAACTCGCACTAAGCACACAGATTAAACAAACCTTGTCCGTTTCTCCACAGCTGCCGTATCTTGCAGCTACGCATCGCCTATCTACACCCTAACTCTATTTTAAATGATCACTATTCATATTTTAAACATATAAGATTTGACTGTCTTTGACCAGTCGCCAGCTGACGTCAACCCTTCTTAGGTTTGAGCAGTAACCCCCTCTCATACAGACTGACAGTGTCAAGGTTTTTGTTATTCTATACCAATGTACTTTTTACTGGTTTACAGTTTTTCACTGGTGGTAGAGCCTCTTGTGAGTCTACGCGGGTAGGTACCACCACCACGCCTATTTCTGCGGTGAAGCAGTAATGCGTTTCGGTTTGAAGGGTGGGACAGCGGTTGTAACTATACTTGAGACTATAGAACTTATATCTCAAGGTGGGTGGCGCATTTACGTTATAGATGTCTATGGGCTCCAGTAACCACTAAATACCAGGTGGGCTGTGAGATCGTCCACCCATGGGAGCAAATAAAAAAATAAAAATAAACCGCAGTATCTATCACCGGATCGGAAACGCGACCCACTGAGAAAATCCGGCGAGAAACTCAGTGGCCCATCTACTGTTCTACCGCGATAACAGTGAGCCTAAGTGAGCCCTCAATTAATGAAGCGCCACACCGCCTCGTCAACACTGCTGTTTGTGGATTTATCAGTTGGATATGTCGCTTTTATGGCCCACTATTCTTGGATCTTTCGATGAGCAAATTGTTTTCTACGGCCGTCCCCACACGGTTCATGTTTGAATCTTATTTTACGTAACGTGGTACTATAAAAATGTTCATTATTTCAGATTATAGGGAGAACTATAAAATAAATTCATATTAAACACATTAAAAAAACCTAATATGTAGTTTGCATAATACCTAACAATATGCAATATAAATTAATGGGAGGATCCGAAACGACCAGTGACGGTTTTTTTTTTTATTGCTTAGGTGTGTGTACGAGCTCACAGCCCCCCGGGTGGCACATTTACGTTGTAGACATCTACAACGTAAATGCGCCACACACCTTGAGATATAAGTTCTAAGGTCTCAGTATAGTCACAACGGCTGCCCCACCGTTCAAACCGAAACGCATTACGGCTTCACGGCAGAAATAGGCGGGGCGGTGGTACCTACCCGTGCGGACTCACAAGAGATCCTACCATCAGTAATTACGCAAATTATAATTTTGCGGGTTTGATTTTTATTACACGATATTATTCCTTCACCGTGGAGTGAACATTTGTTAAGTACGTATTTCATCAGAAAAATTGGTACCCGCGGGAGTACTTGCGGGATTCGTACATCGTGGCATCGCTACATACGAATGCACCGGACGTCTTATCCTTTAGGCCAGGACGACTCCATAAATGCTTCGTAACGCTTCGTGAGCATTGACCTTCGATTAAACTCCTCAGTCGATCTTTCCGTCGAAATATAAGCGATACTCGCATTTTATAATTAAAATTGTAAACTAATGTGTATTTTTTTTTGTTTAAAATTAATGAACTACTCACACATTTAAAGCGTTAATAGATTGTTTAATTTAGTGACTTTTAATGAATTTTGAAGGTTGTGTTCTGAAATACAAGTATAATGTAGGAAGTCAACGGATAGTTTTCCATAAAAAAAACTATTTTCCTTTTTTGTTATTTTCTTTTGTCTGCAACAGAGATTATAATCGCCCATTGTAACGACTGTAAAATAATTTTATGTTTTTTTTGGTGTTGGTATAGTAAATCAAACTGTTTTGAATACTATATATAATAACCTAGGATACTCATTTTCCTGCCCTTCTCCCAGTCACTTGAGGTCGGCGCAATATGTTTTCTCCTTCCATACTCCTCTATCATAAACCATTTCTACGCTCACTCCCCTCTTACACATATGGACTTTCGCGCAATCCATCCATTTTTTCTTAGGTCTACCTCTTCCTCTAACGCCTTCCACATTCATAGTTAAAACTCTATTAACAACCTCATTGTCAATTCGTTTCATCACATGTCCATACCATCCCAAACGCGCACTTCTCAACTTCTCTGTCACAGGTGTCACTTTCAGACTTCCTCTGAAATATTCATTCCGTATTATATCCATTCTCGTTACTATACACATCCATCACAACATTCGTATCTCTGCTGTATGCAATCGCCAAAAGGATACTATACAGGGTTATTGGTAATTCGATTTGGTCCGCCCAGGATAAGATCCTCCTCCACCTTTTCTTTTTATGCCCTTGTAGGCAGACGAGCATACGGCCCACCTGATGGCGAGTGGTTACCGTCGCCCATGGACTTCAGCAATGCCAGGGGCAGAGCCAAGCCGCTGCCTACAAACCACCTTGCATCATGTTCCTCAGTACTGAAGATCGTGACCCTTACCGAGCACTATTCGCACTATCAGACCAGCGCATGTGACTACGCCCCCTTGGCCTCTTTCCTTCCATTTTGTCGACGATGAGTAGTTTTTCAAGATCGCAACCTTCTTCCTCGCAACGTGACCGAAAAACTCGAAAAAAAATAGGCAAGTGGTGGAAAGTCTTGTAGAGACGCTTAGTTCTTCCAGGATTTATGCGTTGGTCCCATATGCCATCGAGGGAATTCGCATTATCTTCCTCTAGCACGACATAGGATAGAAGGGGTCCTTACGGATCCATCAGATCCAATAACTCTTGCATTAGATACCTTCAGCTCTAACACTAGGAGCAGGCTGGGGAGCCCCGGTAACCGTACTCGTCGAACTCGACAAAGAGGTCGACGTGCAGCCTAACCCATGCATCAGCCCGCTGAGTTTCTCACCGGATTTTCTCAGTGGGTCGCGATTCCGATCCGGTAGTAGATTCATTCGCGAAGCAATTGCTCTTGAGTTGTTAGATCTCCTTCGGAGGCGCTCGGGCAGTTGTTAGCAAATCCCACCCCTCCTGGCTGAGTCTATGCTCGCCGACCTGTCCTGGTGAAGCTGGAAAGGCCTCCGGGCCACCAGTAATCTTTCAATCATAAAAAAAGAATGGCAGGGCAAAAATGCTACAGATTTAACCCCCTCAATCTATGGACGAAAGTTGGTGGGTCAAGTCTCATCTTGGCCGGAGCACATCGACCTAAAAGTAATCCTGTAGGTTATAAACGAAAATTTGGTTCTCTCTGGTCTTCGCGAGTCACAGACACAAGAAATTGTTAAAACTACATTAATCAGTCGGTAAAGTTAACGAAAACTGTCTTCATATAATTCGGACATTTAGGTACATACAATTACAATATTTTTTACAAATGTTGATTGCTATGATGTTTTATGCGAAAATTAAATGCTATTCTGTCCGTAGAAAGCCGTTCATTGCTCAGTAATGGAATAAATTTAACTTGAAATTTTTCCTATTTCAGCTGCACTGCCTGGATTCGCTTTGGTGTTGGGAAACCTTGTGGTGCCACCGGTGATGGCTAAATTCGGGAGACGAATAGCCAATATCATCAGCATAGTGATCGTCTTAACTGGATGGATATCCATTACGTTATCTACAGGCCTCACGCTGCTCCTCATAGGAAGATTCCTGCAAGGACTGTCCGTGGGCATGGGTTCGTGTCTCATTCCGATAATGATAGGCGAATACACAAGCTCAACGAGGAGGGGTCAATTCTCAATGTGCATGTCAGTTATAATGGGCTTAGGTACGTTAGCAGTCCACACGGTCGGATCCTATTACTCGTGGAAAATCACGGCCCTCGTGTGTTCAACAATAACGTTCTTCGATTTAATAATCGTCATATTATCACCGGAATCGCCGAGCTGGCTCGCGGCACAGGGAAGATACGACGAATGCAGAAGAGTGTTTAGATTACTAAGAACAATCGACGAAGAGGAGGAACTAGATAAAATGCTGGCGAAGAGTAAAGAGCTCGAAGATGCGAAGATCATCCGTACCGGTTTCGTGGTTAAGGTTAAAGGAGGTTTTAGTTACATAAACAAAACAATAACTAGGAAGGAGTTTTACAAGCCAATCTTTATTATGGTTCATTTGTTTGCTATGGGCCAATGGGCTGGGATCAACGTCTTAGCGCCATTCACAGTTAACGTTATTGAAATAATCGTCGGTAAGGACGTGAACATTCCGCTAATTACCGTCGCTATCGACATACAAAGAATAATATCGTCTCTATTCGCGGTTTACATCATAAAACGTATAAAGAGGAGAACTATGCTGTTTTCCACGTTAGGTTTGAACGCTGCTGTGATCTTCGTTACGGCCGCATACGTCTACTTCAAATCCCGCGGTCAATTGCCCTTCGACCATCCAATGATCGGGATAACTCTGATACTAATTCACATGCTCTCGGTAGCGACGGGCTCTCTGCCTTTACCCTATACGATAGCGGGCGAAATCTTCCCTCTGGAATACAGGAGTCTGTCGAGCGGGATAAGCGCCGTGTTCTGTTCGATAAACATTTTTGTTTCCATCAAAACCTTACCGTATTTATTTAAAACGATTGGAATGCACGGAGCTTATTGCCTCTACGGCGTAATACTGGTCTATTGCTTGACCATAGCCTGGTTCTTCCTGCCAGAGACGAAGGATAGGACGCTGCAAGACATTGAGAACGAGTTCAGGGGGAAAATGACGTATCCTGAGGATTTGAAGTCGGCGGAACCGTTGACGGTCTGGAAGAGTAATGAGGAGAAAGCTTAGATCCAACTGTGATTGATACAGATAAAACATAACAATATTTTAAGATGACGTACTTAAATTGTCATTATGAAGAAAACTAGTAACGTTTCTATGGGAAAGTTGCCGTAAAAGTATTCACAGTGAAGGCCATTGAAATGTCCGTGGCGTAGCGTGCGAGACACGCGGCGTACTCGTATCGAGTTTCACGAATATTGTACTATTTATGCATAAACAATGTTTATTATTAATCTATCATAAGTTTACTTAAGTTTTTTTTTATTGCTTAGATGGGCGGACGAGCTCACAGCCCACCTGGTATTAAGTGGTTACTGGAGCCCATATACATCTACAACGTAAATGCGCCACCCATCTTGAGATATAAGTTCCAAGGCCTCAGTATAGTTACGACTGCCCCACCCTTCAAACCGAAACGCATTACTGCTTCACGGCAGAAATAGGCAGGGTGGTGGAACTAACAAGAGGTCCTACCACCAGTAAAAAAGTGTGACAGATGTCAAGTTATGTGATAAAATATGTTTGTCAATTGTTTAATTGTGTACTTAAAATAATTGAAAGTAATACGAGCACTTATAATTTAAGCAATCACTTAAAGAGAGTTGAAGGAAATTTTGCCGTTTTAATTATTTCTTCCAAACAGATAAAGAGTATACAGTTTGGTAGGTGTGTTGCGTATATGGACAAGCTCATGGGTGTTTTGGTGTACTCATTGAGCCACCAGAATAACAGTCGCATTAGTGAGCGTCAACAATCCCAGGGGCAGAGCCAAGCCACTGACTACCGTTATATACTCTCCACAAGCCTCGTTTGAAGAAGGACATGTCATAGCGCTCGGGAAACACCGTGGAGGGGAGCTCATTCTAAAGCCGGATGGTACGTGGCAAAAAAGATATCTGGAAACGCACTGAATGAATACAGTGGCTCCAAATAGTATAAATGAACTCTACTCCGGTGCCGGGCGGTACTATGGTATAAACGAGATGATGGGATAATCTCAAACAATTCCTCAGAGCACACACTTTCTTAGTTTAATATCAATATGAACAGATATGAGTAGAAGCGTTATTTTGATAATATCCTGAAAAGCACCCCACGCTTTTTTACAATAAAATCATTTTTTCTCAAACTATTAATTCAAATTTATTAAAATTTATTTTCTATTTTTTAGTTGGATTTTCTATAAAAGCGTGTTCTGTTAGTTTTTTTAAACTATTATTTATTTTGTTTTATGTATTTATTTTAGTTAAATTTCAATTTTTTCAATATATTTTTTTCGAGTTAAACAGACGTTTGGAAGAGGGTCAAAATCATGTTCAAAGATTCCGTTACAAACATACATACATACGTCTGAAGCTAGTAAAAGCTTATTAAAAAGCACACGCCTTGCGTCAATAGCCTATTGGCTTTTTTAGGATGTAAGCATCGAGTAAGGTCTACAGACCTTGCCTCTTGGCAGACGGATGCGAGGAATGAGCGAACACACGAGTAACATTTTTTTTTTTTTAACAATCACGCCACGTTAACTGGTCCCGTGATAAGTTCGTAAAGAACTTGTGTTACAGGTACCAGATAACGGATATAAATGTAAGATTTTTATTATACACATACATATATTTAATAGACGTCCATAACCCTGGAAAAGACATTTATATTTATCATACAAATATCTTCCCTTGACGGGATTCGAACCCGCGACCCCCTCGTGTAGTGACCATGTCACTTACCACTACACCAGACGGCCGTTACTACACCAGACGGCCGTTATTAACATTATCTGAGATCAGAGTCCACGAACCGACGTTTCCATCGAAACTATACTCCACACATCCAAACGCAAAATTCAAAGGATATAAATAAAACGACACAAACAATATTTATAGTTATACATTTTTACATAATTTTTTTTAAATAATACAGGCGGTTACATAATAAGAAATAAATAGTATAATAATAAATCATCGGATTCATTCGTAGTTTGTGATGTAAAAATTATCACATTACATACGTAGGTATATTACTGTACAGTAGGGTAAAATTAACGAAGCCACAATACAAATGTACTAAAAAATGTTTTTGTTGTTTTTTTAAGAACACTGTTAAGACATCAGTTTCGGTTAATGCTCGTAGTCAATCGTGAATTAAGAATGTGCGATTAAGAATGCGATTGTGACACGTTAATGTTTATATTAAATATCGGTTGGGTCCAGCTTGGGCACTCTTGAAGTCGGTCATCATAATCAACAGCCATGAGCAACTGTCCCACTTTTGGACAGTCCCACTGTACAACAGTTCTAATGCTGAACTGTCCCACTGCTAGGCAGTCCCACTGCTGGACAGTCCCACTGCTACACTGTCCCATTGTAGAACAGTTCTAATGCTAAACTGTCTCACTGTACAACAGTTCCAATGCTGAACTGTCCCACTGCTGGACAGTCTCAATGCTGTGCAGTCCCACTGCTGGACAATCATCTTCAAATACGCGTCACTGAGCACGATCACCAGCTCTTCTGGTGCAGACCTCGCCGCGTCTGTCAACGGTTGGCAGTTTTTTTTTTATGATTGAAGGATTACTGGTGGCCCGGAGACCTTTCTAATTTTACAAGGTCAGGTGGGCGAGCAAAGGCGCAGCCAGGAGGGGTGGGATTAGCTAACAGCTGCCCGAGCGCCTCCGAAGAAGACCTATTAGCTCAAAAGCAGCTGTTAGGTGAATGAATCTACTACCGGATCGGAATCGCGACCCGCTGAGGGTTGGAAGTATCTCAGGAGCGCGAAGAGTCAACTTTTGATGAAGTTATTTTTAAGCCCTAGAGCTTTAACCGTGCGTACTTCTTAAGACTATGGGTATTGGGTTTTCATAGAACCAGTCGTAGAATTAATTTAAACCCTCAATAAGCATGTTGATTGTAATGAAATTCGAATTAATATTCCCAATGTAATTAATCTATTAGTAGATACGCCACGTCACAGACGCGGAAGGATACCGACACAGAAAAATTAACATGTTCTTCGACCAAAACTAATATCTTAACCATCATGTCAATTAACATGTTATTGATAATAAAATTGACATCTTCTTAGACGAAAACGTGTCAATCGTTGTGTAGAAAATGTAGTAAATGTTTTATATATTACTTTTTAGTGTGCGTACAAAAGTTATTACATCATTTTGTGCTTTATGTCGTATTAAATAGTAGATAAATTACAATGGACGACTAAAACCCGTACGTTATATGCTATTTCTAGTAAGAAAAATATTGTACTGAAAATACCTTTTATTTTTCGGAATTTATTTGTCATTTTCCATCCTGTTTAAAGAATACATGCAAAGTTCGTAATGCGAGATTAACAGAAAGCTTTATAATCAAACTTTGTAAATTATCTACGATTTACAAAACGTATGTATAAAAATATGTTGTGAGAAATGTTAATTATAATAATAACAAAAGTGAGTAGGTTGATTTTCAAAATAACAAAAAAAAAAAAAGTATCCGTAATATCAGTCTGTTGTGTAAAATTGTAATGCTAATTTAAAAGAAAAAAAACTGGAATGCGAAGAATCATATAACGAGGAAGTATTAATATATTGGCACAGTACATTTAAAAGGCGGTAATATTAAAAAACACATTGGCGCATGCACAGATTGCACACAAATGAATGTTTATGGTATTTTATCTTATTTAACCATAGACTATATAAAGTATTTATTTAGGACACGGTAATCAAAAAAAAAACTAGGCCCATCCCTGATCACTAAAGCCATACTATTTCGAATGACAGTTTTGCAATATTTTTTCAACGTAAACTTTCCAAAACTATGCACACTTTTGTTTTACAGTTTAAGATCCACAGAAATAAATATACACATAATCGAAATTAACATAAATATTATGTATTCAAATCTGGCGTACAACACGGAACATCGAATACAAAATCTATAAGTCGTATTTTGACTAACATTTGTGCATTCATCGTCTAAAATAAAAAAATAAAAAAAAAACTACTCGATAATGAGACAGACATAGATCTACATAATACATTTGACAGTTAGTTACGTCAGTTAGTTACGTCAATGTCAGTCGAAATACGAACTATAAATCCAGCGTATTGAGGATAGAGGTAAGGAGTACCATCTTGTATAGGGGACAAGTTGAAAAAGTGTTCATTAGTAGTAACTCACCGACGAAAAACACTAGGGTAGGAAATGGAAATAATATGAACATAGCAGTTTTAACAGAGTGAAGTGTGGTAGTTTTTAAATCTTTTCACTGGCTACTGAGGCGCCATCTCAATTGGGTGTCCCTTTTAGCGGACACTTTTTATTTATTTATTTATTAAGTTGCACCGTGATCATCAATACAAAACATTAGACAAATTGACAAAAGTTCATGACAGATGTCACCTCAATTATAGGTGCAATCGACAGTGCATTAGCAAAAAAAATAAAAAAATTATATAACTAAGATTATATAATTTTTTTATACATAGAGATGCTACTTCTTACTTCTACCCTCCATAATCCAGCGCTACATCTAAAATACATATACTTACACATTAATATGGCTGGCTTCATTTCGATAACAAAAAAAATACTTACATATTTGATTTAAACACATTTTACGAATTACTACGCGATTCCAGAGGTAAATATTTATGTTCAAGTAAGCTCAATAATAAAATAATATAAAGTATTTGAGCCAATTAGGTTTAATATCAGTTTGTATATTCATGTTTTCGCAGGATTGAATTCGCGATGGCGTCCCGAAATTTGTTATTGTAAATACTTTGGTTACGCAAACGATCCAATATAATGGGGTTTTTTTTAAGGATTTTATGAAATGTTTATATGTGTGTGAGTTCATGGCCCAACCAAAGCGTAAAGCGGTTATTGGGGCCGACAAGTATCACATTGCGAATAGCACGGTCCATTTTGAAACATAAAGTCCAAGTATCAATTTTATAAGTATACCGTAAAAAAAAAAACCTTATCTTATGTTGACAGTCCGATCACTACACCTCCCCCCGCGCACTCCGCTTACCCTCGTCCGTCTGAACGATTCGGAAACCGAGCGCGTTACGATGATGACCCGAAAATACTTTTGTGGTATCAAAATCATAACAGTACTTTGACTTTCTCGATATTCGAGAGGCGAATGTCTTATAGAAACGATGCAATAACAAATTACATTCACATCCTTATACCTATGGAGAACGTAAGAACACGAGAGACGACATACAAGTCCATAACCGTAAGATCGTATGTGCGACACGTTGACAAAGTATTTGAGTCTCTATTTGCTTGTAACGAAAAATTATATTGCATTAAAATACGAATCCGTATTATGTAACTTCAGAAAGTATGACGATGATTAATGAGCTTCGATTAATTACCAACGAATTCGGCTAGTTTGTGGAAAATATCGATTATAAATAAGGGATCGGTATCGTGTAACCAAAACGTCAATATCAGCCAGCTTATAGACATCCCCTGCTGGCTATGGATCTCCTACAAGGTTCGCCACAATGAGTGATCCTGCGCTGCCCACAGTCAGTGGATTTCAAAGATCAATAAGCGCGATCCCAGCTCTACCATATAGGAGATCTAACCACACTGTCTTCCGATGCGCGATAACATAAATTACTTCAATTAATTTATAAATTAAATGAAATAATTATTAAATTATTAAAATGAGTACAATAAGTTGAAATAGAGTATTTAGTTAAATCATAATTAACAAATAGATAGTGAAAAAGTTATCGTTAAATTTCAAAATCAAACATACGACCTTATAGTTCACAACGACACGATTTTCTAAAACTACTCTTATTTGTTCTGACGTATGCACGACAACGACGAAGCGTAATTCAATTCTGCTTAACAGAAACATAGGAAGGACATTGAAAAGAAGATTGGACATGAAACTGCCCGAAAATATAATAGTTTCACTAAAATACCAGACTTCGGAATTATTCGGAAATTTCCGAGGGATGCGAGCGTGCAAAAATAGTTTAAAGAAAGACAAGAAAAGTAGAATTTTCAATGGAGAAAAAAGGATCAATATACGATCTGGAAACTACATACAAACATATTCGATATATCCCATATTACTACAATAATTAACTAAGCTAGACTAAGCCGTTAAACATATCAACGAATTGAGGAAACTACAAAAGTTACACTGGCCTTTGAGTTCTTAAGACAGCAGTTCACTTTTCTCAGGTAAATAACTATGAATACGATAAATAGCGGTAAATAACGATATTTTTTCTCACGTAAATAGATAACGAATTTATACGATAGGGTCGCGGACGTGCATACGCCGAAATAACAAATCCTATGTACATTCATATCTTTGGTTGTTTCCATCCTGAGCGGGCCGTTCGCTAGGAAACCCTATCCTATAATAAGTATATCAAATTGGACTGGTAATACAATAATTCGGTTGAGTTCCAAAGGAAAGACTACTCTATGTTTTACAGTAAAACGATCAAATTTACTTTTCAGACTGCATTTGACTTGCGTGTTTATTTCTCGAAATGAAAACTTGCCTGTCGCTCTCCAGTCCACCAACGATAATTTTGCAAATAATACACGATCAATGAGAAATATGTATATGTGTCAGAAATGCAACATTTACCCGGGTATTACGTGTTTCAGTGTGTTAAACTTTTGTATCCAAAACGACTGCAATCAGACGATTTATTTACAAATTGTATTGCTATCCTCCTCATCGAGTCGTGTTCTTCATGTCAAGGGTCGTGACCACCATCACCCATGAGCTTCAATCTTAGGATCTTTTTCCACTTTCCCCTGTCCACGGCGTCATGCAGCGCGCTGTACACTGTACTGTCCAAAGCGGTGCGGATCTGATCGGACCAACGAGTATGCTATAGATACATTGAAATATGTTGGTGAACATTCCTCAGAACGCATCGATACGACCTTCAAGAAACAAAGGCGAGGTTTATAATTTCTATTCTATTTCAAACTGTAAGACTGCGGGATAAGACGATCAGAGTGCTCGTATGTAGCGATGCGACTGTGTCGGTGTTTGAATCCCACAGGCTGGTACCAATTTTTCTAATGAAATACGCACTTAACAAATGTTCCCGATTAACTTCCACTGTGAAGGTATAATATGATGCAATAAAAATTAAACCCGCAGCTTTTATCGTAATTACTGGTGGCAGGACGTCTTGTGAGCCCGCCCGGGTAGGTACCACCACCCTGACTATTTCTTCCGTGAAACACTAAATTAACAAGACAATACAATTCACGCAAAATTCACGTGACGCGTTTTAAACAGAAAAGACAGCTAACTATACAGGGTGTTTCTGACCGTTCCCGAGAATTAATACAGGGTGTATTATTCCGGATCCCGATATTGAACACCGATTTATCGAGTTGTCTAATTCGTTTGTATTATTTAATGAAATTATACTTATAAATGGATATCTGCGTTGAAGAAAATCGTAGACTACGGGAGGCGCAAGGGATAGGCGATGTTAAGGAAGTTTAATTTGATTGTTGGCGGAACGACAGGTAAGTTCTATCGAGCGGGTGTCATTGCTTATTGAACCGTCAGCCCATTGTTTTTTTTTTTATGGCTTAGATGGGTGGACGAGCTCACAGCCCACCTATTGTTTAGGGGTTACTGGAGCCCATAGACATCTACGTAAATGCGCCACCCACCTTGAGACATAAGTTCTAAGGTCTTAGGTATTGTTACAACGGCTGCCCCACCCTTCAAACCGAAACGCATTACTGCTTTACGGCAGAAATAATCAGAGCGGTGATACCTACCCGCGCGGACTCTCAAGAGGTCCTACCACCACTTGAGAAAATACATGAATCCTTATTTGAAATCAACATAAGCACGTCATGTTTTTGCTTTCCTTCTATCCTACAATAGTTAACCACTACATATTCTTATACGTTTTCAATTATTATTATTATAAAAAAAATACGTTCAGAATATTCTTCATATTAATTTTATTTTAATGCTTTTTACTTGAGGAAATTGAATAGTTTGATTATAAATTTTTATTTAGATCAATAGATCGAGAAAGTATATTATTATCTTTTCTAATTACGCGTTAAAAAGTTTCCAGTCCGAAAACAGCCCGCTCTATACTAGCTCACTATACATTTTTATAAGTGAAAATGTCGAGTGACGCTTACGTAAGTCATAATAAGATTTTAATGAACATTATTTAACTTAAAGGATTTTATTTCTTAAAATTTGGTATCGAAAAATATTCACCTTAAATAAACAGGCACGGATATATACATTCTTTTAGCAATTTACCTCGACACATTCACCCAAAAAGACTTCACTAACCGATTTTGAAAAAATAAAAAAAACATTTTAAATATTTTAATATACTTCACATAGGTACCTACACACTTATCGAACACACTATCCTTATAGCACGATGCAGCGAAATCTAACTACATGCCACAGTCGGCATCGAACCGGTAACCTTCGTAATTGACAGACCAACTAACAAGCAGTCTCCGCGTGCACAAATCACATTAACAACTCTACAATACTGGACCAATTTAATAATAGGAAATTTGCTTTATCAACAACGTCATGTGAAATTTGCACTTTACGCTTATGATAAGTTTTAGGTCGATTTTCCTTTGCATACGAAGCAAACTTTACATAATATAATACAATCGAGTATATTTAACTATGTATATACATTTCTTTAAATATAATTTAGTCAAATTTGATTCTTGTTACCGAGTTTTAAGACATACATTCAATTGAAACGATTGGATTGGTTAAATGTTCTGTTTGTATTGTTATGAATCACTTTTTTTTTTAAAGTTGGGCATACAAACCTACCGCCATTCTGATGGAACAAACACTAATATCCGACTTTAGACGCAAAATGTATTTTTTCAAGGGATTTTATGACCTGGTAACTAAGACCTTTAGGTCGCGTCTTATTTAATTTCAATTCTTATATTTATGAAAAATGATAATAAGGAGTGAAATGAAAATGATTAATTTGAGATATCAATCAACTGAGATGAAATTAAATGAAATGAGTTGAAACGATATGGGATGAAACATCAACTCGGTAAAATGGTGGTCATTTACTGAGATTTTTTTAGTAGACTTTTTGGGAGGATCCCGGGAAGAAACATCCATGTTTCATTTTCCCACATTTGTGCACTTTCACAGATATTAAACAGTTAATAAACCACCCTTATTACACATTTAAACTTGAAGATAAGAAGAACTAAATAGACAAAATAAAACAAATCACACAACTTCACTGCTCACGTTCCCGCCAAAAAGTCCAGACGGAAAATGTGACTTGTAAAGAAACACAGGAGAAACGGGGCTTAGTTTAAATAGCATTAAATATTTGGATTCCTTGGTCATTACAGGACGAAGGAGATGGCGCTCATCTGCCATCGACTGGCCAATACTAAGATATCCCATCAGCCAGTTTTTAATGAATCCATTGAACGAATGAAATTTTGGTTCTGAACCTATTACTTAAACCAGTACGTATTGAAATCAGTATGAACGAAGCGACATTTTTGCAACTTCACAGGACATCCATTCAAAGGTTAAAAATTTGGACAAAATGTCATAACAAAAATTTACATCAGCTATTTGGGTAAACAAAAAACAAACAAATAAAAACTAAAATATACATACATATATTATTTATATATTGTGTACTTATATATTTATGTACTTATTTAACGGAAGTATTGCACGGTTAACTAAATGCTGTTACTATGGCCTCGATTTAAAAACTATAAATTATAATCATATCATTACCACATTTGATATTTTGTGAATACAAAAATGTGTCTTGATCCTATACACATAAGAACGTTTATCGCTGGTTATAACGTTTTTTTTTAACTGAACAATATTCTAATGTACTGTTGATATTAATTAGAGGATGAAGGAAGTGGTCTATGACATGAGAATGTGACCCATCTGATTATTATTGGTCACCATAGCTTATAGTCTATGGTACTATAAAAGTGCCTTTAACATATATATGTATATTTAATTCTGTAAAAAATGCTACATCTGCCTCATTATCAAAATGTAAGGCAAGGAATAACCTATGTAACAATCCTTCTAGTACTTTCGACGTAAACACACAACCACTTGACATAATATACAAAGCCGACGTATTGACTTTCGAACTTATATTCCAAACAAACGAACTGCCAAGAACGATCATTGAAATATAGTTCTTATAGCCGACAATCGAAAGTCGCAATTCCAACTAAAACGCGTATTGAGCATTCTTTCCAAAATAATCAAATTAATTACATAATACAATTTCGAATCGGAATTCTAGGTTTTTTTTTTTTTTCTTTGAATTTGTACAGTCCGAGTTGCAGCGGGCGTTTCAATATTTTGTTTTTTTTTTTACATTCACACATTTTGACAGAGTATTCATTTCGGCGGGATGATTATTGTATGTTTTTATTCAATTTGAGCATTGATTTAACAATTGCAGATTGATAATTTCGCTTATTATACGGAATACGGAATAATTAAAAATCTTAAATACACACATAAAAAATTACATACATATTTTTTTTACTATCACTTAAGAACGATATACACAAATCTATTCACATGTAGTATATACTTAGCACAAAGCTGGTCGCATGAGGACCGTCGATATTTTAAATAAATAAAAATAAAATAAAAACGCTGACTCTTATGAACACGCCCGCCGTAACTCGCAACGCAGCTTCACAATACAAATGTAATCCTACTAAATAATGTTGACTAACGTTATGAGTAACTCTTAATACATCTGTTCGGGGAATATCGGCCACTTTAATTTGGCCGGCTCGTATGACGCGACATACACAACGCGGTGAGTATTCCAATCATTAAAATACCTTTCTTTAATTTTCGTGAGACGACTCCGTGAACCTGCAATTTACAAAATTATTATTTTAATTTATTGCCTTAGTTGGCAGACGGCCCAATTGATGATGAGTGGTTACCGTCACCCATGGACATCTACCTCCGAGCCGGTCTGTGTGAACGGACCCTTATCCTATAGGCCGCGACGGCTCCGTATAGTGAATGAAGTAAGACTACTAACCTGGTTCACCTAATAGACGGAGCGTGTAACCTCGGTCCGTAGGATGCCAGCGCGCAGTACGCGGCCAACAGCGCCGAAGGGGTGTGCGGTATGGCCTCGCTGGGGCGCGGGGGGACCGCGGGGGGACCGGGGGACGAGGACGGGGACGCACAGGGGGAGCTCGGCGGAATGGGGGCCAGGATCCGCGAGTGGGCCGCCAGCGCCGACCAGCAGTACAGGTCGGCGGTGTCGTCTGCGGGCGGGCGGAACGGCCTGAACGGGTCGTTGGCGTCCGCGGCCCTCGCCCCCCCGCTCGCAGCCGACAGACTGCAGAACGTCATCGCCTTCCATCCTCCGTATCTGTTACGAAAGTTGCGTTACGATACACGAATGAGATCATATACCATTAAAATTAACACGAAAACCTGAATATGTGGAATTGAAAATTTAACAATTTGAGAACCATCGAAAAAATTATTTCGTAAAATTTGTTATTATTTGTTGGCTACTAGTTTAAACTACTATATAATAATTATTATTATTCTTTCCCTACTAATGGCGTGATCCCCGAGCCACTGGTGCCACCTGGAGAAGTCGCGCGACGTCTCAATTCCATTAGGATAATGAAGACACGGGCCCGTTCAAACCCTAATCCATACTACATACTTAGTAGCTAAGATGGTTTGTAACCATACAGTAACGAAGCCCGTGAACCCGTAATTTCAATACATTAACTTAAATTACTTTTCTCTTTATTTATGAAGTTGTCTGACATAACTATTATATTAAACGCAGTAAACACAATATAACACAGCTACTAATCAATACAGCATCTTAATTACGAGGCAACGGACGATTGCTGGAACACAATACACCACACATGTCAAAACATCTGTGTGCTTAGTGCGAGTTTCTTAACGTTCTTTATAGCGTACAAGTTAAATTTGTATGGAGTTGGAACAGCGCCCCTAGCGGCAAACGTACGTAAACGATCCTATTCCATACAAATATGAGCCAACTTTTACAATATCGAGAAAGTTAAAAACTCGCACTAAGCGCACCGGTCAATGTTCCAATTACAATCGGATTTTAAATTGCAAGGATACTCACTTGTCTACGACGACCACCGGCCCGTTCTTGTACTCCATCTGGCAGCCGGCCACGAACTCCAGCAGCGCGAAGGAGTCCTCGTAGGGCTGCACGAGCCGGTCCAGCGCCTGCTCCCTCTCGCAGTCACTGCTCGCTCTCCTCACGGCCCTGATGTACTCGTTCTCCTCCGGCCTCCCGGTTGTGTACCGCGTCGTGTCGCCCTCCAGCCAACCGCTGCACTGTATAAACTTAACACTGAGCTGGTAGTCGTCTTGTAACGAATGCACGCTCACATTGGTCACTTCGATCACTCTATCCGTCGGCACGCCTTCCGGCACACTGTCCACTTTCTCGAAATAGTAGCACGGTCTCCGCAGTTCCGCTTCCTCCTCGACGGACAGCGCGGGGGCCACGGGGGGCGGCGGGGGCGCCGTGTCCGGGGGGGAGCCGGCCGTCCTGTTGGTCCCCCAGTCGGGAAACTTGAATTTTGTCGGAGAGCTCAATTTGAAGTTCTTGAGGGACATCTTCGAAGGACTTCTCGGCGATTTGGGTCCGTTCTTCTTTTCGGATACGGAGGAGAATAGGTCGCCGTTGGCTATAGACTTGCGGGCGGAGAGGTCTCGGTGTCCGCTCAGTCGCTCCAGGCGTAGATCGGCGCGGTCGAACCTGTGTTATGTCATTACATTTTACTCATTACCGTTTTTGAAGTGAAACTTCCTTATCGGCGTTGGAAAAAAATTTACCGTCACATTTTTCGGTTACGCGTCACATTTTTCCGTTACGCGCCATCTGTTTTGTATTCATGTCTATGATAATAAAATCCTTTTGTTTAAACTTTATCTAATTTAACTTTTTTGTATTCATGTCTATGATAATAAAATCCTTTTGTTTAAACTTTATCTAATTTAACTTTTTTGTATTCATGTCTATGATAATAAAATCCTTTTGTTTAAACTTTATCTAATTTAACTTTATTTAACCAATTTCTAGAAAGTTGCATGTAGATCATTTTTCGAAAAATAAGGCCATAAACAAGTTTCACTTCTTACGTGTGTACACTAGTACACGCACACATTTTTTTTTTTTTAATCGTTGTGTGTGCACTGCTGAGACTTGAATAAATTGTGTGAAAATAACTTTCCCACTATTTCTAGACATAAGCAAATATTCTAAGGGTCCGTCCGGTGCGCACAGACACGTACATGACGTGAGATCGAAGTCTTGATTGTGATTTGTGACGTCTTAAGTCGAGCCGTGAAGGCTCACAATATGCTTATATTTATGAATAGACTAGCGACCCAGCCTCGCTTCACTTCGGAAACATTAAATTTTATTATTGATAGGCGAGTCTCGCCATGTTGCGCGCGGTATGACAATAAATGCGGGCGACGCCGCGGGGCGAAGCTAGTTTAAAAAAAGCAGCCTAAGTTACTCCTTATATCATCAGCTACCTATTAGTGAAAGTCTCATAAAAATCGGTCAAGCCGTTCCAGAGATTAGCCGGAACAAACAGACAGACAGACAGACAAAAATTGTAAAAAATGTTATTTTGGTGTATGTACCGTATATATATTCATATGCATGTAGTAAAAAGCAGTTATTTCAATATTACAAACAGACACACTAATATGTATGTTATTTATATGTATAGATTTCATTGCGCCGATGTTGGCACTAACGTGTGTGTGCGTGTTCAGTGCAAAGTGTACGCACCTGTAGGCGGGCTCGGCGTCGCTGAGCGGGGAGCCGCGCTCGGGGATGAGCCGCTCGTCGTCCGCGCAGTCGCCGGGGTCCCGCCGCCCGCCGCCCTCCGCCTCGCCGTTGGGCGGCGGCGGGCTGTCGGCGGACACCCCCCGCTCCCCCTCCGCCCTCCGTTCCCCCCGTCGCTCCTCCTTCCGGTGCGCGACGAGCGTGTCCTTCGACACGAAACTCGCTCGGAAATTCGCAACGAACAACTCTTTCTCTTCTTCCGTCGGCCAGAACACTTTACATTCCTGCAAATTTTACACAAATATAATATAGTCACTTTTTGCTCAATATGCACGTGGTGTTACGTGGTCAGCGGACCCCATAAATGTCACATGAGAATAGGATCACAATTCGGAACACAATTGGTGGTAAGACCTCTTGTGAGTCCACACAACCACCGCCCTGCCTATTTCTGCGTGAAACAGTAATGCGTTTCGGCTTGAAGGGCGGGGCAGCCGTTGAACTATACTAAGACTGTACAAGTTCGATGTATCGCTCAGGGTACGCGCGCATTCACATCAGCACATTTACATCGCTTTACTCAAACTGTAGTAACTGTATATAAAGCGCCAGTACACGTCCAGCACCTACATACAGCGGTACTCACCACATACATAGATAGAATTAGTTACTTTTAGCCAACTATATAATAAACGCATATTTTTTTACTATCAGTGATTTCTTCGTGTCTAAATATCAAGTTGTGTACGCCACATCAGCAGCGCATACAGAGACCTTAGAACTTATATCTCAAGGTGAGTGGCGCATTTACGTTGTAGATGTCTATGAGCTTCAGTAACCAGTTAACACCAGGTGAGCTGTGAGCTCGTCCTCCCAACTCGTTTCAAAAACCAACATTTTTGAAACGTGTACAATTAAAATAAGAAGTTGGCAACACTCTCTCAGTAGACGCACCGGGTCGGTGGTGTCGGACAGCACTAGCACGAGCTGCGCGGTGTGGTCCCACAGCAGGCGCCACAGCTGGGCCTGGTCCGGCAGGTCGGCGGGCGCGGCGGGGGCGGCGGGCGCGGGGGGCGGGTGCTGCGCCACCGCGTACTCGCGCAGGCGGCGCCGCCCGCACACCCACGACGCGTTCACGTACTCGCTGCCTGTGACGCAACACTCATGGGATGAATTACATATATGTAGCGTGACTGAGTGAGAGAGATAGATGTCGTGTTAGGAGGTAAGAAGGACGGCGAATGAATTTTGAACACTATGGTTTGTACCTAACTCAATACATTGACGCGCCGTGCGTCGTATTTTTTTTATTGCTTAGATGGGCGGACGAGCTCACAGCCCACCTGGTGTTAAGTGATTACTGGAGCCCATACACCTTGAGATATAAGTTCTAAGGTCTCAGTATAGTTACAACGGCTACCTCACTCTTCAAACCGAAATGCATTACTGCTTCACGGTAGAAATAGGCAAGGCGGTGGTACCTACCCGTGTGGACTCACAAAACGTGCTACCACCAGTAATTACGCAAATTATATTTTTGAGACTTAGTAATGAGAGATGAGGCACCTTCGACTCCTGGTTTGGGCAGCAGCAGCACGCGCGCGGCGTCGGCCGGCAGCGCGCCCCGCGGCCGGTTCTTGTGCGCGTTGTGCGGGCCCAGCGCCGCGCCCGCCCCGCCGCCCGCGCCCCCGCACGCGCCGCCGCCCGCGCACGCGCACCCGTGCGTTATCAGCTGCACACACACAAACCGTTTGTACAATTTCTAAATACTGTCGACATGTATANCTGGTTTGGGCAGCAGCAGCACGCGCGCGGCGTCGGCCGGCAGCGCGCCCCGCGGCCGGTTCTTGTGCGCGTTGTGCGGGCCCAGCGCCGCGCCCGCCCCGCCGCCCGCGCCCCCGCACGCGCCGCCGCCCGCGCACGCGCACCCGTGCGTTATCAGCTGCACACACACAAACCGTTTGTACAATTTCTAAATACTGTCTACGTGTATTTAATTCGTTTTAATTAATTTATTTATTTAATCTCCCGCGAGGTATTCGGGGAGGTGGAGGACCTTGGCCCTCCTCGTCCCCCTCTTCCTCTCAGGAGGCGCCGAACTCCGACATAACCCGGTTCGTTACCCGCCCGGACCGGGTATCCGTAAATGGATTCCCCAGCGTTAAAAAAAAAAAAGATGTATTTAATTCGTGTCTCTCAATAGTATGCTCTCATTTGTTTCTTGAACATTTAATGCAAGTAACAAAAACGTTGTTGGTTTTAAAAACAAAAGAAAAAGTGTCCCCAGGCATGAACCGATTCATCCCAAAAGCCGAGGTGGATCAGGTCAAGCTAATTATTTAAGTTTGTGTGCATATTTTTCAATGAACTATGTATGTATAATAATGCATCGTATATGAAAAATTCAACCTCCGGAATCGTTATCTCAATTTTATTGGTATTACCCTGAGAAAAACCCCTGAAAATTTGTGTTGGAATTGGAAAGCGTCCCGATTCCCCCAATCTTTTTTTATTGCTTAGATGGGTGAACGTGCTCACAGCCCACCTGGTACAACGTGGTTACTGGAGCCCATAGACATCTACACCGTAAATGCGCCACCCACTTTGAGACATAAGTTCTAAGGCCTCAAGTATAGTTACAACGGCTGCTCCACCCTTCAAACCGAAACGCGCTACTGCTTCACGGCAGAAATAAGCAGAGTAGTGGCACCTACCCCCGCGGACTCACAAGAGGTCCTACCACCAGTAATCAGTAATCTGCTGTATCGCAGGTTACAACAAAGCGTTGAAACGGAAAGGGCAAGGCACGTAAGACACGTATCGTTGCACTTTTTTTTGTTTCTACCTAAGCTGAGAGCCTTGAGAGGCTATATCAGCGTAACCTTAACTAGTAGGTGAGCTCACGGGGCTCAAACCTGACGGTCGCTGCACGCCGTAGTGTGACGTACCATGAACTGTTTCTCCAGGAGGTTGACAGGCGCGGGGCCCTGGAAGGTATAGTGCCGGTTCGCCAAGGCCCTCATGCGTTCCAGCAGAGCGTAGTTCTCGGCGCGGTTCACCCTGTAACGTACAAACAATATATCATACACAAAATACATACTTTTTTTAAGGGATTTTATGACCTGGTAACTAAGACCTTAAGTCCTAACCTTTAAGTCATGTCTTATTGTAATTTATGTTGTGTGAAGCACTACTCTTGCTAGGGCCAGTGTTAGCAAATTCTCTCAGGTCGAACTAATGAGCTCATCTACCCATCAGGGCATAGCTGGAATAACCCCTTAGGCTTCCTACGATTCGGTAGGAAAAACAATCGTGTCACTAGACTATTATTCTCTGGAAATTAGAAGCTAAATATTGTCTATATCTTAAGAACATACCTTCGAATTTCTTCTTTCTCCTCTTCACACATATTATTGTAGGCTGCCATCTTGTCTCCATAAGTCACCCCGGTTCTGGGCGCCAAATCATACACGCCCTCCCCGTCACCCTCCCGCGTCTCCCTTTCTCCCTCTTTCTCGTCTCCATTGACTATCTCTTTCTCCTCGCTCTCGGACGACGACTTGGGTTCGCTATCCAAGTCAACTGTTCGAACAGATTCCTGACTACCTGTATCGTTATTAGTCTCGTCGATTACGTTGGTCGGCGGCGGTTCATTCTCGACCTTATTCTTGCCGGGATTAAGGTCCAAAACCGCTAGTTCCTCTTCGGTAATGTCTTCGAGTAGCTTGAGTAAATATTGGCGGGTGTTTGAGAACTCGACCTCCGTGTTCCCGCTGCGCACGTGCTCGAGCAGCGCGTCGTGCACGAACACGTACTGCTCCTCCGTCTGCACGAGGTGGTTCCGCTGCGTGCGCGCTCGGCACAGGAAGCCGAGGGGCGACAGGGTTCCCGTCAGCTTCAGCTGGTTGAGCTGCGCGTCCAGTACTATGTACGTGCCGGTCCGACCGACGCCCGCGCTGGAATTTAAATTTAATTTTGGGCTATATTATTAATCCTGACTACGTCGTAAAACCCACTTCGATAAAACAGCACAACACGAGAACCCTCTCATCGTGGCCGCCGGTAACTACATTCCCGATCCTGCGGACAGAATGGAAAGCAGTCGACGTCGCCCCAAACACGTCATTTCGGATCCTCCCGATCCACTAACGGTGCTTTTAGGTACCTCAAGCACCGGTCATCGTTCTCGTCGAACCCGTCGCTTGCGACGAAGGGCTCGTCGAATAAATTAACCTTCAGACACAGCCCACTGAGTTTCTCGCCAGATCTTCTCAGTGGGTCGCGTTTCCGATCCGGTGGTAGACTCTACACTCGCACGACTCTTGCTAAGGTTCGTCTTAGCAACGTCGTCAGGCTTGAGCCCCGTGAGCTCACCTACTAGTTAAGGTTACGCTGATATAGCCTCTCAAGGCTCTCAGCTAGGTAGGAAAAAAAAATGCAATGTTGCTGAGGAGGATATCGAAGAGGAGCGAAGTGGAGGAGCAGAATAGCAGTTAGCTGACCCCACCACCCGAGAGGTAGATATAATGTAATGGAGGGATGGGGAGGTGTATACCTGCAGTGCACGAGCACGGTGCTGGGGTGCGCGGAGGCGGCCCGCACGAAGGGCAGCACGGCGAGCGGGTGGCGCGGGGTGCCGTGGTCGGGCCACACCGTGTAGTGGTACTGCACCACGGCGCGCTCCGCCCCCCCGCCGCCCGGGGTGGACGGCTCGCTGTCCTGCACACGCACCACACACACGCGCTCTTAAACGCACACACTCGTAGCAGCCAGTTTACCCATTTAACGGGTAAAGCAATTAAATAAATAATAGTTAAAAAAACTAACAAAATACGCTTTTATAGAAAATCCAACTAAAAAATAGAAAATAAATTTTAATAAATTTGAAAAATGATTTTATTGTAAAAAAAAAGCGTAGCGTGCTTTTCGGGATATTATCAAAATAACCTTTCTACTCATAACTGTTCATAAAATATTTATAACTACTGATAACATGCACCCCACGCTTTTTTTACAATAAAAAATGTTTTTCTTACACTACTTTTAATTCAAATTTATTAAAATTTATTTTCAGTTTTTAGTTGAATTTTCTATAAAAGCGTATTTTGTTAATTTTTTTAAGCTATTATTTATTTTTCATTTTTAAATTGAATTTCAATTATTTTATTTTTATTATTTTTTAATTACGTATTGTCGTCGGTCCTTAATAAGTATACCAAATTTCGAGTTAATCCGACGTTTTGAAGGGGGTCAAAATCATGTTCAAAGATTCTGTTACATACTAGCATACGTCTAAAGCTAATAAAAGCGTATTAAAAAGAGACTTCGACACAGTGGATGGTAATTTTTTATTTATTTATTCCGGAGGTAGATTTAGGATCAACAGGTTGACGAACAATGTTTCTACTGAATTTAACTTCCACATCGGAAGTCTGTACCGACACATCTAGAGATGTCAATCGTACACTAGTGTAGGGGCAATTATAATCGACACATCGAGTTATCGATTTACGAATGTTATTTTTCAATTGCAGCTTCTGATAGCTGTTACGAATATGCAGTCAAAAATCTTTGTAACAATTTGTAACAACCATAGATAATACTCATAAATTATTTATAGATAAGCAACTCAAGTACTCAACAAAAATGTTTACGGACGTCGGCCACTAGATGGCTTCGCTTCGATTAATCTGTCATTGCTCCTGTAGATGGCAATAACATATTACCTATCCTATATTTATTTGTGTGTATATGATCTTGCCTGATTGCTGTTGCGCTATTTTCTCCGGCAGCTGCGTTTTGTGTTATAACGACTTCTTTTTCTTCTTGTTTTGAGTACGATTTTCCTATTTTATTTCGTTATATAGCGAACGGATATTACTGTGCGCGTGTGTATAACGTGCACGACTGGCTAGGGTCCGCGGGATCACACTGCAGGGGGGTTGGGGGGGCGGTACTCACGGGCACGCGCACGCTCATGTGTCGCACGGTGTAGGCGGCGCGCACGTCCTCGTGCAGCAGCGTGACGCGCACGGGCCCGAACTGCGCCGCACTGCCGCGCCCGCCCGCCGGCCAGTACATGTCGCACTTGCGCTGCGGACACAACCCACCCTCAGCACTCTAGTGGCGACCACATCGCTCTTTGGCCCAGTCATCGTTCTCGTCGAACCCGTCGCTTGCGACAAGGGGCTCAACGAGTAAATTAACCCACAGACACAGCCCACTGAGTTTCTCGCTGGATCTTCTCAGTGGGTCGCGTTTCCGATCTGGTGGTAGATTCTGCGAAGTACTGCTCTTACTAGGGCCTTGTTAGCAACGTCGTCAGGTTTGAGCCCCGTGAACTCATCTATTAGTTAAGGTTACGCTGATATAGCCTCTCAAGGCTCTCAGCTTAGGTAGGAAAAAAAAAGCAAGCTCTTTGGATATCGTCCACTTTTGTTTTTATTGGTTAGATCTGTGGACGAGCTCACAGCCCACCTGGTGTTAAGTAGTTAATAGAAGCCCATAGACATCTAAGACGTAAATAAACCACCCACATTGAGATATAAGTTCTAAGGTCTCAAGTATAGTTGCAACAAAACAAAAGAGGCAATGTAATCCAAAAAAAAGAATATAAATTTTAAGGTACTGGACTCAAATTTCGATCATAGAACGAAAGTTTTAAAAGTCTGGTGCTAGGGCACACTACCACCATCCTATAAATTGCAGCCTCGTTACTGTTTGAAGGTTGAGGCAGTCATCACACAGCACAATGGAGAATTTGACCTCACGTCTCAAGCGACGAGTGTGATGGTAGGTGGTAGGACCACTTGCAAGTCCGCACGGGTGGGTACCACCACCCCGCCTATTTCTGCCGTGAAGCAGTAATGCGTTTCGGTTTGAAGAGTGGGGTAGCCGTTGTAACTTTACTGAGACCTTAGAACTTATATCTCAAGGTGGGTGGCGCATGTACGTTGTAGATGTCTATGGGCTCCGGTAGCCACTTAACACCAAGTAGACTGTGAACTCGTCCGCCCAACTAAACAATAAAAAAATAGATAAATAAAAAAAATTATGCTGTAACCAACTAGCCTAGCAAATACATTTATTAAAATCTGAACATCCTATCAGTCACTAGTTAAAATTAAATAAACAAAAACATCGACTCACCCGCCCCCTTTCAACCAAGTTGGTGATCATGACCAGCGTGTGCACCCGGTGTTGCCAGATCATTCTCCAGAAGGCGTCGAGTGTTGCCGGCGTGGGGCCCTGCGTCGCGATGTAACGACGCTTCCACAGCGCCCATTCTAGCTTTATCCGGGTGCGCACGCCATCTTGAAAAATAATTAAGTTCTGATAGAAAACAAATTTTCAAAACAATCGTTTTTTTAACACTGGCAATAATGAATTCTAAAATCACTAACAGACTTTTTGGCGGGAACGCGAGGAGTGAAGTTGTGTGATTTGTTTTATTTTGTCTATTTAGTGTTTCTTCGGGTTTAAATGTGTAATAATGGTAGTTTATTAACTGTTTAATATCTGTGAAAGTGAACAAATGTGGGAAAATGAAACAAAGCCGCTGGACGTAACTTCTCGGGACCCTTCAAAAAGTGCACTGAAAAAATCTTAGTAAATGACCACCATTTTACGGAGATTATATTTCATCCCATATCATCACATTTCATTTCATATAATTTCATCCCAGTTGATTAATGTCTCAAATTAATCATCTTCATTTCATTTCACTCCATAATATCATTTTTCATAAAAATATGAATATAAATTAAAATAAGACATGACTTAAAGGTCTCAGTTGCCAGGTCATAAAATCCCTTAAAAAAAAATCACTAACACCTATAGTATGTATCTACTGCTGCGTTACATTTACAAAATTGTACAAAAATATTAAATTTACTATAATAAAGAATTATATTTAAAACACTATTATCTTTCACTCGTGTAGACACAGTTTAACAATCCTTAGAGTCGAGAGACACCCTTGATGTAGTACGCCGCTCGTGTGGTTAAACTCGATAATATTCCGAATTAGCAAGGCCGCGATTTAACTGCGGATTGTAGAACTGTTTGAAGTCGTCGTGGCCTAAAGGATAAGACGTCCGGTGCGTTCGTGTTGAGCGATGCACCGGTGTTCGAATCCCGCAGACGGGTACCACTAATTCCGCAAAATTCTAATTTGCGGAATTAGTGGTGATAGAACCTCTTGGGAGTCCGCGCGGATAGGTACCACCACCCTGCTTATTTCTGTATTGAAGCAATAATACATTTCGGTTTGAAGGGTAGGGCAGCCGTTGTACTGAGACCTTAGAACTTATATCTCATGGTGGGTGACGCATTTACGTCGTAGATATCTATGGGCTCCAGTAACCACTTCACACCAGGTGGGCTGTGAGCTCGTCTACCCATCTAAGCAATAACAAACAGTGCTAATACTGACCGATGTCAACATACACGTCGTCCAGCTCGGAGTCGTCGCTCCTGTCGCTGTCGTAGTCCTCTCTGTCCTCCGACTCCACGATGCCGCTGAACTCTATGTTGAGGAACGCCGACTCTATGCCCTCCGCTAGCAGGGGAGGCGGCTTCGATTGTTTTATTGACGGCGGCCTGGGCGGGAACAACGGTTACAACAGAAGCAATCAACTTTTTTTTTTTATCGCTTAGACGGCTGGACGATCTCACAGCCCACCTGGTGTTAAGTGGTTACTGGAGCCCATAGACATCCGCAACGTAAATGCGCCACCCACCTTGAGATATAAGTTCTAAGGTCTCAAGTATAGTTACAACAGCTGCCCCACCCTTCAAACGGAAACGCATGACTGCTTCACGGCAGAAATAGGCAGGGTGGAGGTACCCACCCGCGCGGACTCACAAGAGTTCCTACCACCAGTACAAACAACTTTAAGATTTATAATAAATACGAGTTTCTAGTTAAGATTTTGTTTTTCTCTTGTTTGTGAGAATTGATTCAATATAGTAGATTCATATAATATTAAATAAAAGTATATATATATTTGTATAATGTATTATAATTTAAGTAAGTGTGTGTGTGTGTATTTGTGTGTATATATATTGTTTTGTATTTTGTAATATGTATATAATATTATATGTAATGTTTACTGTATGCACTAGGTTTGTGTTCCTAATTCTTCTCTCCTTTTGCGGGTCTACTGGAAGAGATTTCAACGTGAAATAAGTAGTGCCCTTGTACTCTGTATCCTTATTGTCGTGTTTCTTCGAACAACTGTGTGTGCAAAATATATTAAATAAATAAATATAGATTAAATTTTCAAAATTTTATTAACTAATTTATCAGTAAATGTATCTCTTACCGATCAGGTTTATCTCTCTTCCTGAGTTTAGCTTTGATCCTGGCGAGGTGGTCGGCCCCCAGCTGCGGCAGCACGCCGTCGATGAAGTTGGCGTTGACGTAGTCGCAGGGCGCGCCCGCACCGCCGCCCCCCGCGCACCCCGCCGCGCCGCACCGCCCCCCCTCCGACACGCACACGCGGGAGTGGTCGTCTGTGTACACGCAGCGACACACCATTACAAACGTCGCGCAGACTGACCCAAACTGTCCACCTTCCATGAGCCAATTTTTTTAATTATTTTTTTAATGCTTAAATGGGTGGACGAGCTCACAGCCCACCTGGTGTTAAGTGGTTACTGGAACCCATAGACATCCACAACGTAAATGCGCCACCCACCTTGAAATATAAGTTCTAAGGTCTCAAGTATAGTTACAACGGCTGCCCCGCCCTTCAAACCGAAACGCATTACTGCTTCACGGCAGAAATAGGCAGGCCGGTGGTACCTACCCGCGCGAACTCACAAGAGGTCCTACCACCAGTAAAACCAAAGAAAGTCAGTACCAACCCGAGCACATTCAACATCCATTGAGTGAGCAAATAGGGGAGCTTCGAAGACTACCCATTGTGTGAAGTGTTATGCACTGGTCGAACAGTAAAGACGACAGTAAAGCTGCGTACTCACAGGCAGTGATGTTTAAGTACCGGTTCTTCAGCCGGTTCTCTGGGCGGTGGCTGTGGTGGCTGGTGTGCCCTAACGCGTTCGATCTCGATACAACGATTTCGTATTCTTTACTGCAAGAATTCATTACATTACTAAATTATTTATTATCATAATGAACAATAAAAAGTATGTATCTATACTAATATTATAAAAAGGAAAGATCTGTTTGTTTATTTGTATTGAATAGGCTCCAAAACTTCTGAACCAATTTAAAAAAATCTTTCACTGTTTGGAAGCTACACTATTCCCGAGTGACAGGCTATAATCTTTTTTGAAAAAAATCACCCAAGGTGTAAAAAATTACCTAAAATATTCTTTACATCGCGTGCCCTGTGAAAACTTGATGATAGAATAAAATAACGTAATAAGATTTTGTAGAACACATTAATATGTACAAAAAATGTCGCGACAGCATATATCTAACTATTATAGTTATGCCACAATAAGAGTTCTTTTATTTAAAAAAATAAGACAACGTCAAATATCGTTGAAATTTTTGTTAAAGACCCGAGCGGAGCCGGAGCGAGCCGCTTGTATGTTATATTTTTCAATTAAACGGAATAAGTGACTATCACCACGAAACAGTAAGCACAGTTTTCTGAAACGATAAATTTTTGTTGTTAATTACTAAGTAAATCTCATTAATCTACTAATCAGTGATTTTCCACTACAAGATCTGAGTTAGGTTTCCGGTCGGCTCCAATATTATTATTTATACATCCCAAACATCCATTGTAATTTCCGTAATAAAATTGATGATTGACCTACCTAAATCCAATATCTCCGTCGGCATGCAGCGCGGCGACGTGTCTCGGGAAGGCGGTGGCGGAGAGCGCGGGGTGGTGGGTGCCGGCGATGCGGGGGGGCGGACCCCCGCGGCCCCCCGCCGACCCCCCGTCCGCCGCCGCACAGCCGCCCGACCCCGGCGCCATGCCTATACCTACTGACAAACAAATATACGTTAATGACATGGTTGTTTTTTATGATTGAAGGATTATTGGTGGTCCGGCGGTCTTTCCAGTTTCACCAGGACAGGTGGGCGAGCAATGGCTCAGCCAGGAGGGGTGGGATTTGCTAACAGCTGCCCGAGCGCCTCCGAAGGAGACTTAACAGCTCAAGAGCAGCTGCTTCGCGAATGAATCTACCACCGGATCGGAATCGCGACCCGCTGAGAAGATCCGGCGAGAAACTCAGCGGGCTGATGCGTGGGTTAGGTTGCACGTCGACCTCTTTGTCGAGTTCGACGAGTACGGTTACCGGGGTCCCTAAGCCTGCTCCTAGTGTTAGAGCTGAAGGCGTCAGACATAGCTCGTTAATAGCTCTTCACAAATATAAATCGATATAGCTTTGACTGTTTGATCAGATCACGAATTGATTAAGAAAATGCGGTCACTTCACACAAAAAAGGGGGGGGGGGATCGCACTTATTGGTATTAGTAGCGATCAATCATGATGATCGCCTCTTTATTATTTAAATGTCACTTATACAAAATGTTAAAAAGGAAACATTGTTACCGGGCTTCTTGTAGGAGTTCAGTGGGGCTCTCGCACCCCTCTCCCCTCCCTCCTCCAAGTAATTGTACGCCGCACTTATGCACTTACTCAGACGAGACCTACATCTGTAAGAAATAGAGGTAAGAATATTAATATCAAGTTTTAAGCCGGCTTGGCAGTGGATCCATTCATAAAACAGTATATACCATCACTTGAATGCGCAAACTATTATTAAAATCACAGCTCCGATATCGATACCGACATATCGATATGGTATCGTTTATTCTAAATAATACGCGTACAATTAACTTTAGGTCTCGTATACAAAACAATTCAATGAACACGTAACCCATTCAGAAACAGAAGTTACAGTCGTGTTAATGCTAGACAGAGACCGCATTATATGTGATGACGTCAGTGTTTTACTTCGCATGACTTTAGCTTGTGAGTAAAGGCAACGTAAACTCACCTACAGTAAACCAACGCCAGGCCGACAGCGGCGAGTAGCGCCAGAGGCAGTATGGCCAGCAAGGCCTTGGTCTTGGCATCCCCCTGCGGCGCGTCCCCCACTTCCGCACCCGCCCCCGCTGCCCCCACCGCCCCCTGCTCCCCGCCGCGCTCCACACACGACTCGCTCGACACCTCCTGAGAGGAATGACAATATTATTTCTCTAGGATTGTCATTTCACACCGCATTGTACTTGTTTTTTTTAAGGGATTTTATGACCTCGTAACTAAGACCTTTAGGTCAAGTCTTATTTTAATTTATATTCTTATTTTTATGAAAAATGATATTATTAAATGAAATAAATATCTCAGTAAAATAGTGGCATTTACTGAGACTTTTTCAGTGGACTTTTTGGAGGATCCCGAGAAGTTACATTTAGGGGCTTTGTTTGATTTTCCCACATTAGTGTACTTTCACAGATATTAAACAGTTAACAAACCACCGTTATTACACATTTAAACCTGAAGAAACACCAAATAGACAAAATAAAACAAATCACACAACTTCACTCCTCGCGTTCCCGCCAAAAGGTCCCACTGTACTTGAAATATTATAATTTTGAATACCGTCATTTTAGAATTAACTAGCGACCCGCCCTCGCTTCGCTTCGGAAACTGTAATTTATTATTGATTTCTCCACTATTTAATGGATGTTATTATACATATCCGCATCAAAATCCGTTGCGTAGTTTTAAAGGTTTAAGCATACATAGGGATATAGGGACAGAGAAAGCGACTTTGTTTTATACTATGTAGTGAAACTAAACTTTCGTCCATAGTTGACAAGAAGGATATCCAAATCGCACCGCTCTGGGTGCTAAAGTTACACGTACCTGAGCGGCCGAAGGTTTCCCCATCACAAGCGAGCCTTCCTTAGCAATAGAAAACGTGACAGCATACAGGATCACTTCGTAGCGAGTATTGTTCCAGAGCTCAACCGGCTGTGAAAAAATAAAAATATTCAGAAATTATTTAGAAGGACTGTTATACATAAACGGAAAAATGTTTTTTTTTATGCATCCTATGAATTCGTGGGGTCGTTGACCTAACGCGTCATCTATTCACGTTACATTGCGTGGCGCTTACAAAACATAAATCTCTTGTTACGCTGTGAACATCACCAGCCTCTCCGAGACACGAGTACCAGATTCATTCGCGAAGCGGCTGTTCTTGAGTTGTTAGGTCTTTTTCGGAGGCGCTCGGGCAGCTGTTAGCAAATCTTACCCCTCATGGCTGAGCCATAACTCGCCCACCTATCCTGATGAAACGCGAAAGGCCTCCGAATCCCTCATTCATAAACAAAAAGACACAAGTACTGTTGTATCTCAGTCTAATATACTTACGACGCTAAAAAAAGTTTCCAAATCATCCTTGCTGGTCGGAAACGTGACCGTCTTCCTCGGGTGGTGTTCCGGGATCTTCCTCAAGGTCACTACGTATTGGTTGAGCGTGTTGTTGAAGTAAAGGGGCTGTCGCCATTGTATGTAGAGTGACCCTGTTTTGTTTTTGAATAAAAATTGTTAGTTAACAAACCATAATGTTATAACACATCCTATATATCGAGGGGTGAAAGGCTATTTGGTTTAAGCGACATTTTGCTTAATACGCGACATTTATCTTTGTAATTATTAAAGGTGCATTTTATTTGATACTAGCTGACCCGGCAGACTTCGTAGTGCCTCAATCGATAAATAAAAGACCTGAGCTTTTATATAAAATAAACTTAAATCAAAACAAAAAGAATCCGTCCGACGGGGGACACATCAAAGGAAAAACAAAATTGTTATTTTTATCTACCTTTTAACTTCTCTGGACTTCCACAAATAATTCAAGACCAAAATTAGCCAAATCGGTCCAGCCGTTCTCGAGTTTTAGCGAGACTAACGAACAGCAATTCATTTTTATATATATAGATATAGATTAGCAAAACGGTTAGGGTTTTTAATTGAACTTCAATTAGGTTTATTCCATTCAAATAGCCGAAGAAGTTTTTTCGTTATGTTTTTTTTTTTCCAAATTTTCAACTTCAAATGGCTCTCCTGTATGTAATGTTGCAAAAATGTTGCTTAAACCAAATATTCTTTCACCCCTCAATATACATAGGTAAAGATGAATATTATCATTCTCTGTTGTTGTTGTTACGTGAATTTTGTAACACAAAACAGGAAGAGACCTTGAAGTTATTCTACTACAGCGCAGAAAAAATACTTCAAAAAAACTATCCTTTTGCCAACTAGAAATGATTTTTTACATTGATTTACACATAAAACTATTTTAACGTTTAAAAAAGTTATAACTAGAATTCACCATAAAAAAGTTATAAATACAATTCAGGAGATGTATGGAAATGGTAGTGCAAGGTAGAGGGGGAAGAGGTCGACCGAAGAAGACATGGATGGAGTGTGTGAATGACGATATGAGAGAGAGAGGAGTGAGTGTTGAGATGACGGCTGATAGAAGAGAATGGAAGAGAAAAATTAGCTGTGCCGACCCCACATAGTGGGATAAGGTGAAGAAAAAGAAGAGAACTAGAATTCACCGCATAGATTATACGCACCAAATAATCATTCACTTTTTTAATGTAAACCAGAGCCTATCTTGAGATACGAGGTCCAAATAAGCAGAATAACATTACAAACTCGTGTGGGTCCGTGGGGGCTCTGAATCCTACGACCTACCACCACCAACCAGTAAATTAAGATCCTCATGCCTCATTAACCCATCCAATGTGCAACTAGCATTTTTTATTGAACAATAGTACATTGTGCACCGCGGGAGAAAAGTAGGACATTTCCTCTCGCATGTAAAATTGCCAAATGGCAAACACGCGGGATGAGATGTCCTACTGTTCTCCCGCGGTGCACATACTGTTTTTTCTCCTACCAGGCCAGGCGTTTTGAAGTCGTCGTGGCCTAAAGGATAAGACGTCCGGTGCATTCGTATATAGCGATGCAACGGTGTTCGAATCCCGCAGGCGGGTACCAATTTTTCTAATGAAATACGTACTTAACAATTGTTCACGATTGACTTCCACGGTGAAGGAATAACATCGTGTAATAAAAATCAAACCCGCAAAATTATAATTTGCGTAATTACTGGTGGTAGGACCTCTTGTGAGTCCGCACGGGTGGGTACCACCGCCCCACCTATTTCTGCCGTGAAGCAGTAATGCGTTTCGGTTTGAAGGGTGGGGCAGCCGTTGTAACTATACTGAGACCTTAGAACTTATATCTCAGGGTGTGTGGCGCATTTACGTTGTAGATGTCTATGGGTTCCAGTAACTACTTAACACCAGGTGGGCTGTGAGCTCGTCCACACATCTAGGCAATAAAAATAAAAAACAAGGCGTGGAGTACCGAGCCGGGGTCCGATCAATTTTACACGCGGGAGGAAATGTCCTAATTTTTTCCCTTGGTGCACAATGAACTATAGTACCAATCTACATGGGTGGAAACATTACAAACGTTATACCTTTATCCATATCGCAGGACAACTTCAAGATGATGGGTTCGGACGGAGGCTCCACGTCGGTCATGACGTACAACGGCTTCGATCTTGGGCTGAGGTGCGTCGACAAATCCGGGACCGTGAGGTACGGCGACGTGTTGTAGAAGGCACGGACCCAAATCTTGTACGCTGTGAACGGCTCTGAGGATTGCGACAAAATCAAACGAAAACACTATTAGTTAATACACCATGTATTTCTTTCTCTTTTTCCCTACCTAAGCCTTGAGAGGCTATGCCAGCGTAACCGAGCAAGTAGGTGAGCTCACGGGGCTCAAACCTGACGACGCTGCTAACTATAGCAAGAGCAATGCATCACAGAATCTACCATCGGATCCTTTTTTTTCCTACCTAGCTCAGAGCCTTGAGAGATTTCAGCGTAACTTTAACTAGCAGGCGAGCTCACGGTGCTCAAACCTGACGACGCTGCTAACACGAACCCTAGCAAGAGCAGTGCTTAGCAGAATCTACCGCCGGATCGGAAACGCGACCCACTGAGAAGATCCGTCGACAAACTCAGTGGGCTGTGTCTGGGGATTAAGTTTTTTCTCTAATAATAATAATTTAACATAATAATTTTTACTGGTGGTAGGACCTCTTGTGAGTCCGCACGGGTAGGTACCACTACCCCGCCTATTTCGGCCGTGATGCAGTAATGTGTTTAGGCTTGAAGGGCGTTGCTATTGTAACTGCACCTTAGAACTTACATCTCAAGGTGGGTGGCGCATTTACGTTGTTAATGTCTATGGGCTCCTTAACACCAGGTGGGCTGTGAACTCGTCCACCCATGTAAGCAATAAAAAGAAAAGAAAAACTACGATTGCGTACATCGAGAGCCAGAACGGTCCACCAAATTCATACGCGAAGCAATTGCTCTTGAGTTGTTAGGTCTCCTTCGGAGGCGCTCGGGCAGCTGTTAGCAAATCCCACCCCTCCTGGCTGAACCTTTGCTCGCCCACCTGTCCTGGTGAAGTCCTGGTGAAGGCCTGGGGAAAGGCCTTCGGGACACCAGTAATCTCTCAATCATAAAAAAAAAGGTCCACCAAACGCACGATCAGTATAAACGAGTAGCAATCGTAATCCCTTATGTACACGCAATAAATTGATGCTACAATTAATGGGTCTCATTAGGCCGAAATTCATTACCCAGACATCGCCTGCGTCCCGCCACCCGCAGCGACTTAGCGCGATAGCTCATTCACTCGACCTGACCGTGTCATTGGGGACGACAATAAAATAAAACTACTGATGAAGTGTCACTTTAAACAGTTGAAAGATCGCGCGAGACTGCTGACCCGCATAATTCGAATGTGACTTGTTAGAGTGTGAGCACTCGTAACGATCAGTTAGGGTGACGGGATTCTGTTTGTTGGATACATATGTTTTTTTTACCGAATCTACCGCAAAGCAAGTCCACATCCAACCAATACTTGGAAACCGAGAGCAGCACAGAACAGTCATCATCATCATCATTCTTTCCTATTACCCTCTGCTGGGGTGTAGGGCTCGAATCAAATTTTTCCATTTAGATCGGTCTTGGGCAGTCTGTTCTAGCTCCTCCCACGTCATGCCCAGTAATCACCCTAAAGCAATTACCACTTCAACGGCATTTTTTTTATTGCTTAGATGCGTCGACGAGCTCACAGCCCACCTGATGTTAAGTGGTTACTGGAACCCATAGACATCTACGACGTAAATGCGCCACACACCTTGAGATATAAGTTCTAAGGTCTCAAGTATAGTTACAACGGCTGCCCCACCCTTCAAACCAAAACGCATTACTGCTGTAGTGTAGATAATATGCAATGTTGCACATTGCAATCTGACGTGTATGTATGTGCGATGTCGGGCGACGCTCCTGCGAGGGCAGTCGTTCGCCTACCGCCAGCTAAGCAAGGTGTGCAGTAAATGTCTAATATATCATCAGTATTTTATTGAAGAACCCAACCAAATGTTACTAAACTGGTGACCCCGACGTGATCTGAACACGCAACCTTCTGTTTTTTTTTTTTTTAGAAGGGTGGGTATGTCACGGAAAAAATAGGCAGGGTGGTTGTACCTACCCGTGCGGACTCACAAGAGGTCCTACCACCTGTTATTTCTCAGGCGTATCTCAAGGTGGCCACACTGCGGTATCTACAAACTGTAGTCTTTACCCAAAGCAAATGTTGTAATTCAGTAACACCAATAAAGATACTCACTCAAATGCTTCAAGTTGAAAGCGACTACTTTGGCCGCTATCCCGGATTTATTCCACAGCGTCAGGTTCCTCGTGTGCTTCGTACTGTCTTCCATCATAAGATCGCTCAAGAACACGTTGTTCTTTCGGACGTCTGCCGATTTCTGGACACCGCTTGCATTGAAGTCGTAATTCTGAACGCCTTCCTCGTAATAAAGTATATACGCGATTTGTGTCATGTCCTTGTGCGGTTTCGGATGGACCGTTTTCTTAACGACTTCTATTGGTTCGTCGTTTTGCAGATTGACCTCAAAGTATTCGTACTGCTCCAGCTGTGGTGCCTTCGATTCGGTCACGTTATCATGAGAGCGTTTTTTGTGTCGATGCGACCAAAGATCCCTCTTGGTCTTATAAGAGTCCATTAATATACCGGAATTTGAATAATCATCGTTTTTATCGTTTCTGTACATATCGTAGGGGTACTCTAGCTCTTTGAGTCTCTCTGAAGCTACGGATTCGGGAGCAGGATTGATGACGTCATTGGTCGGCCCGTCGTTTTGTGACCGAACCTTCTGAGGTGAAACAGGATCGGATTCGGTTGTGTCTTCTCGTATCGGCACCGGATGGACTGTGAAAGTTGAAGGCGGGGTCCATAGAAGATGTATCTCTTTCGAAGTCACATTATCTGCTGTCAAGTTCTGAGGAGCGGACGGAACTGTGAACAATTAATTTCAATGGCATAAATACAATAGCATCAACATAATCACGATCTACAATCAAATCGTGCATTATAATCATTCACTAATAATAAATAGATAGATTGAAATTGTATGCTTTAAAGATTAGGTCGGTTAGAATTTACGTACGAATACATATTTATAAAGATAAACAAATATTCGGTTTGATTCTTGTTGTTTTTTTTTTTAAATCAAGGATTAAGATCTCGAAATCATTTTGAGTTGTTTTTTTTTCTTTCTTTTATGATTGAAGGATTAATGGTGGTCCGGAAGCCTTTCCAGTTTCACCAGGACAGGTGGGAGATCACGGGCTCAGTCAAGAGGGGCGGGAGAAGTAATAACTGGCCGAGCGCTTCCAAAGGAGGCCTAACAACTCAAGGGCAACTGCTTCGCAAATCTGAATCTACTACCAGATCGGAATCGCGACCCGCTGAGAAGATCCAGCGAGAAACTCAGCGGGCTTTTTCATGAAGACTACAATATTATAGAAAAGCTATTAAGTAGTGTAGAGTCCGACAGATGAGACGTTGTGACTTAATGCTAATGACCACCTCCTACCGTACGTTGATGGCACTATGCCAGGAACCTTCCATGAAGAGCCAATAACATCTGTGCGGAGTTTCCACTCAATACGACGCGTGAACGAAAAGAACAAACGCTCATTTTTTATATATACCCTAACCGACACGATACGTCTTTTTCTCCTATTAATCACTCCCCTTATTCCCCCATTGATGCTGCTTGCTACCTTCAGCCTCAGTAAATGTATTCACACCTTATTCCCTTATCTAGCTTTTCCGCACTTACAGCATTTGGTAGGGTATTTAACGAGATCTTTTTTATTTTATTGCATAGATGGGCGGACGAACTCACAGCACAACTGGTGTTAAATGGTTACCGGAGCCCATAGACATCTACAACGTAAATGCCGCCACCCATCATAAGATATGAGTTCCAAGATCTCAGTATAGTTACAACGGCTGCCCCAACCTTCATACCGAAACGCATTGCTGCTTCACGACAGAAATAGGCAGGGTGGTGGTATCTACCTGTGCGGACCCACAAGAGATCCTACCACCAGTAAAACTATTTTGTATCGCTGTATTACTATTATTTCGATGAAAAATTTCAGCAAGAGGGCAATAATACAATCAAGATTTCTGTGTCTTAAGATGAGTTCTGAACTCCACGGGCTCCATTAATCATTAACATTACCACATACTCGATAATTTTCTGTCCATTTATAATTAAAACAAAACAAACTTATGTACTTTTCTTCTCAACAGCCGCAATCTATCTTTTATCTATATATATAAAAATGAATTGCTGTTCGTTAGTCTCGCTAAAACTCGAGAACCGATTTGGCTAATTTTGATCTTGAATTATTTGTAGAGAAGGTTTAAAAGGTAGATAAATATGAAAATGTTAGGAATTAAATAAAAATAACACAATTTTGTTTTCCTTTTTATGTGTCTCCCGTCGGGCGGATTCTTTTTGATTGTTTTAAGTTCATTTTAGGTCTTTTATTTATCTATTGAGGCACTACGAAGTCTCCCGGGTCACCTATTAAAAGTTGACATGACTAGCGTCGTCCACTTATAGACATAAGGTCAAAGTTCCTATCGCATTGGAATATCCGGCTATCTTACATTACCCTCCGAACGGGAACGCGCGATCGCCTCGCTCCATTAACAGGCCAAGCGCTACATCGACATTCGACGCTCTTACAAAACGTGGCGTGATGTTAAACAAATTACCGGACGGATAATTAAAACGAGTCAATTAAAAACGTTATGGTGCTGTACCGAACAATGGAGAGTTAATGGGGTCAGTGCCTTGGCCGACGTCACAATGGTGGTTGCCGTTCGATTTTTCGGATTACCCCGATCGAAGGAAGTCTAAGAATTTCAATAGTGACATATTACAAAAGTCTCGGTCGCGGAGTTTGTTAATTGATGAGATTAAGTAATGTAACGTCGCGGTTTTTTTTTTTTTATAACAGCTAAGAGGCAAACGAGCAAGACGGGTCACCTGATGGTAAGTGATTCACCGCCGCCCACGGTCACCAGCGACGCCAGTGCGTTGCCTACCCTTCAAGTAATAAAGAGAAGTTTAGAAAAGAATCCTGTCCAGTGCTTAGTGCGAGTTTTTAACGTTCTCGATAGCGTGAAAGTTAACTCAATTTTGTATAAACTTGGAACAGCGCCTCTAGTGGCAAACGTAGGCAAACGTTCCGACTCCATACAAATTTTAAGTTAACTTTTACGTTGTCGACAACCCTCAGACACAGCCCACTGAGTCTCTCGCCGGATCTTCTCAGTGGGTCACGTTGCCGATTCGATGGTAGATTCTGCGAAGCACGACTCTTGCTAGGGTTCGTGTTAGCAACGTCGTCAGGTTTGAGCCCCGTGAGCTCACCTACTAGTTGAGGTTACGCTGAAATAGCCTCTCAAGGCTCTCAAATTAGGTAGGAAAAAAAACGCTGTCGAGAACATCAAAACACTCGCACTAAGCACACAGGTACAAGGACACGCTGCGAGCTTATATGGCTGTGGGTTTTCAACAAATACGATTCACCCGATCCGAATGAAATCTCCAAAATGATCTCCCGATTGAGGAAGCTGCATTAACGCCTTAGTACCTATCGGGTAACCGCTCGACCAAAGATATAGTTGACGTCAATCAATGCGATCAATGCATCATTAAGGATAACGAAACAACTACTCGTCAGATATAAATAATATAAATAGTACCACAAGAGAACCATCAGCTTTAAAAAAAATCATCATTAAAATCGGTTCACCTATGAAAATTTCTAAAGCAACACAGATAAAAACAAAATCGAACTGAGAATCTCCTCTTCCTTTTTTGAAGTCGGTTAAAATGTGGCTCTGTGAAACAAACTATACTTGAGTAACTATACTTAAGAACTTAGAACCTATATCTCAAGGTGAGTGGCGCATTTACGTTGTAGATGTCTATGGGCTCCAGTAACCACTTTACCCCAGGTGGGCTGTGAGCTCGTCCAACCATCTAAGCAATAAAATAAAACAAGTAATGTAAACATTAACATGCTGTCTAATGACGTCAGCAGAATGTATAGTGTGATACAAAAGCAAGCCTCAAGGTACGTCACTTCCGGAAAAATGAAAACAGAGTGGAATATTGTCCGGTCTGGACATCAACGAAACTGGTGGTCTTTGATTGAATACCCAGCAGTGTGTGTGTTATTCAATTAAAAGACCACAAGTTCAAGACTATCCAACAATTTATTAATCGATCTCTAAGAAAATTCACAACCCGTGAATTGTTTTCATCAGTGCTCAATTATTTTTAACTCGATAGCAATGTATGAAAATTACTTATACCTTGTTCGTCAGGTTTGAACCCCGTGAGCTCACCTACTAGTTACGGTTACGCTGGAATAGCCTCTCTAGGCTACCTAGCTTAGGTAGGAAAAAAAGAAAAACTTACATCTTTAAACGAGCAATTCTTGTATATATATAATCTGAATCTCGGAAACGGCTCCAACGATTTTCATAAAATTTAGTATACAGGGGATTTCGGGGGCGATAAATCGATCTAGCTACGATTTATTTTCAGAAAATGTTGTTTTATTCGTGTTTTCAATAATCAATTTTATTAATATCTTCCCGACATCTATTGGCGAATAATAATACTATTTTTCATAATTTCAACTAACTGCTTTAAAGACACAATAACACTAAAGCTATTTCAGCAGATGGCGTTGTTAAGCCACTTATCAAAAAAAAACCGGTCATCGTCTAGTGAAAATTACGAATACATTAAAAATCGATTGAAACCCATCACCGAACGATGCCTATTCCACCTAGATAAGAGAAGCGTGATTGATACGCGGCAAAAGTACGCCAGGAGCTCATAATACGCTCTTTAGTAGCTTTCTCATTTCTTATTCTAAACTGTGACGGACTCGCAGCCCGACCCGTGTTAAGCGATAATCTTGGAAAAACAACATAACGACAGACGACATTGGGTCGAATTTGCTTCGTTCCAAATACCTAGTCAGGTCATAAGTATTGTCACACAGTAAAAACTTTTCTTTTAGAATACTGACCACAAAAAAGTTTATTGAATTCGAATTTAGAATTGTTCATGAAAATAAAAATGTATACTTTTAGAATTTTACTCATTTTTAATATATGGAGTGGACGCTTAAAGAAGACCGTGTTGCAGTTATTGCGTTGCATCGTTGCGGTTACGCGCCAATTCAAATTTTTAACATACTGAAAAATTTGAATATAACCAAAAGATTCGTTTATCGTACCATCAAACGATACAATGAAGACTCTAGTGTAGATGACAGGTCAAGAAGTGGTCGCCCTCGGTCTGTTAGGACTCCAGCAGTGATAAAAGCTGTGAAGGCGCGAATTCAAAGAAATCCCAAACGTAAGCAGAAACTGTTGGCCCTTCAGATGGGGTTAAGCAGAACCACGGTGAAAAGGGTGTTAAATGAAGACTTAGGGCTTCGGGCATATCGAAGAAAAACAGGACATCGTTTGAATGCTCGTCTAATGGACCTGAGACTGAAGAGATGCCGCGCTTTGTTGAAGCGGTACGCGGGAAAAAAATATCGGGAAATTCTTTTTTCGGATGAAAAAATTTTTACCGTAGAAGAGAGCTACAACAAACAAAATGATAAGGTGTACGCACACAGTAGTGAAGAAGCGAGCAACCGTATTCCGCGTGTCCAACGAGGTCATTTTCCATCCTCGCTCATGGTATGGTTGGGAGTTTCTTATTGGGGCTTAACAGAGGTACATTTTTGTGAGAAAGGTGTAAAAACGAATGCAGTTGTGTATCAAAATACAGTCCTGACGAACCTTGTGGAACCTGTTTCTCATACCATGTTCAATAACAGGCACTGGGTATTCCAACAAGATTCGGCGCCAGCTCATAGAGCGAAGAGCACACAAGACTGGCTGGCGGCGCGTGAAATCGACTTCATCCGGCACGAAGACTGGCCCTCCTCCAGTCCAGATTTGAATCCGTTAGATTACAAGATATGGCAACACTTGGAGGAAAAGGCGTGCTCAAAGCCTCATCCCAATTTGGAGTCACTCAAGACATCCTTGATTAAGGCAGCCGCCAATATTGACATGGACCTCGTTCGTGCTGCGATAGACGACTGGCCGCGCAGATTGAAGGCCTGTATTCAAAATCACGGAGGTCATTTTGAATAAACTTTAGTGTCATAAGAATCTATGTTTTGTTAAGTTCATTTTGGTATATGAATGGTTACATAATAAATAAACTTGTTGCAATTATTTTACATTAAACATGTGACAGAATTTATGACCTGACTATGTATATAGATTATTTACGGTACAGCCCGTCCGCTTCGCTGGCGTTGCCGATCCGATGGTAGATTCTGCGAAGCACGACTCTGGCTAGGGTTCGTGTTAGCAACGTCGTCAGGTTTGAGCCCCGTGAGCTCACCTACCAGTTGAGGTTACGCTGAAATAACCTCTCAAGGCTCTCAGCTTAGGTAGGCAAAAAAAAAAAACGCTGTCATCAAACAGCATCAAGCTGAACATCAAAACACTCGCACTAAGCACACAGGTACAAGGAGGACACGCCGCGAGCTTGTATGGCTGTGGGTTCTCAACAAATACGATTCACCCGATCCGAATGAAATCTTCAAAGTGATCTCCTGATTAAGGAAGCTGCATTAACGCTTTAGTGCCTATCGGGTAACCGCTCGACCAAAGATATAGTTGACGTCAATCAATGCGATCAATGCATCATTAAGGATAACGAAACATCTACTCGTCAGATATAAATAAAAAATATAAATAGGACCACAAGAGAACCATCAGCTTTAAAAAAAATCATCATCAAAATCGATTCATCTATGAAATTTTTTAAAGCAAGACAGATAAAAAAACATTCGAACTGAGAATCTCCTCTTCCTTTTTTGAAGTCGGTTAAAATGTGCCTCTGTGAAACAATACTTTTGAAGTCGTCATGGCCTAACGGATAAGACGTCCGGTGCATTCGTATCTATCTAGCATCTAAGCAATAAAATAAAACAAGTAATGCATATCTAAGCAATAAAATAAAACAAGTAATGTAAACATTAACATGCTGTCTGATGACGTCGCAGACTGTATAGTGTGATACACAAGCAAGCCTCAAGGTACGTCACTTCCGGAAAAGTGGAAACAGAGTGGAATATTGTCTGGTCTGGACATCAACAAAACTGGTGGTCTTTGATTTGAAGTCGTCGTGGCCTAAGGGATAAGACGTCCGGTGCATTCGTGTTGAGCGATGCACCCGGTGTTCGAATTTCAGGCGGGTACCAATTTTTCTAATGAAATACGTACTCAACAAATGTTCACAATTGATTTCGACGGTGAAGGAATAACATCGTGTAATAAAAATCAAAACCCGCAAAAATTATAATTTGCATAATTACTGGTGGTAGGACCTCTTGTGAGTCCGCGCGGGTGGGTACCACCACCCTGCCTATTTCTGCCATGAAGCAGTGATGCGTTTCGGTTTGAAGGGTGGGGCAGCCGTTGTAACTTACTTTGAGACCTTAGAACTTATATCTCAAGGTGGGTGGCGCATTTGCGTTGTGGATGTCTATGGGCTCCAGTAACCACTTAAAACCAGGTGGGCTCTGAGCTCGTCCAACCATCTAAGCAATAATAAAAAATAAAAATAAAACCCAGCAGTGTGTGTGTTATTCAATTAAAAGACCACAAGTTCAAGACTATCCAACAATTTATTAGTCGATCTCTAAGAAAATTCACAACCCGTAAATTGTTTTCATCAGTGCTCAATTATTTTTAACTTGATAGCAATGTATGAAAATTACTTATACCTTTAAACGAGCAATTCTTGTATATATATAATCTGAATCTCGGAAACGGCTCCAACGATTTTCATAAAATTTTGTATACAGGGGATTTCGGGGGCGATAAATCGATCTAGCTACGATTTATTTTCAGAAAATGTTGTTTTATTCGTGTTTTCAATAATCAATTTTATTAATATCTTCCCGACATCTATTGGCGAATAATAATACTATTTTTCATAATTTCAACTAACTGCTTTAAAGACACAATAACACTAAAGCTATTTCAGCAGATGGCGTTGTTAAGCCTCTTATCAAAAAAAAATCCGAGCAAAGCTCGGTCATCGTCTAGTGAAAATTACGAATACATTGAAAATCGATTGAAACCCATCACTGAACGACGCCTATTCCACGTAGATCAGAGAAGCGTGATTGATACGCGGCAAAAGTACGCCAGGAGCTCATAATACGCTCTTTAGTAGCTTTCTCATTTCTTATTCTAAACTGTGACGGACTCGCAGCCCGACCCGTGTTAAGCGATAATCTTGGAAAAACAACATAACGACAGACGACATTGGGTCGAATTTGCTTCGTTCCAAATACCTAGTCAGGTCATAAGTATTGTCACACAGTAAAAACTTTTCTTTTAGAATACTGACCACAAAAAAGTTTATTGAATTCGAATTTAGAATTGTTCATGAAAATAAAAATGTATACTTTTAGAATTTTACTCATTTTTAATATATGGAGTGGACGCTTAAAGAAGACCGTGTTGCAGTTATTGCGTTGCATCGTTGCGGTTACGCGCCAATTCAAATTTTTAACATACTGAAAAATTTGAATATAACCAAAAGATTCGTTTATCGTACCATCAAACGATACAATGAAGACTCTAGTGTAGATGACAGGTCAAGAAGTGGTCGCCCTCGGTCTGTTAGGACTCCAGCAGTGATAAAAGCTGTGAAGGCGCGAATTCAAAGAAATCCCAAACGTAAGCAGAAACTGTTGGCCCTTCAGATGGGGTTAAGCAGAACCACGGTGAAAAGGGTGTTAAATGAAGACTTAGGGCTTCGGGCATATCGAAGAAAAACAGGACATCGTTTGAATGCTCGTCTAATGGACCTGAGACTGAAGAGATGCCGCGCTTTGTTGGAGCGGTACGCGGGAAAAAAATATCGGGAAATTCTTTTTTCGGATGAAAAATTTTTTACTGTAGAAGAGAGCTACAACAAACAAAATGATAAGGTGTACGCACACAGTAGTGAAGAGGTCATTTTCCATCCTCGCTCATGGTATCGTTGGGAGTTTCTTATTGGGGCTTAACAGAGGTACATTTTTGTGAGAAAGGTGTAAAAACGAATGCAGTTGTGTATCAAAATACAGTCCTGACGAACCTTGTGGAACCTGTTTCTCATACCATGTTCAATAACAGGCACTGGGTATTCCAACAAGATTCGGCGCCAGCTCATAGAGCGAAGAGCACACAAGACTGGCTGGCGGCGCGTGAAATCGACTTCATCCGGCACGAAGACTGGCCCTCCTCCAGTCCAGATTTGAATCCGTTAGATTACAAGATATGGCAACACTTGGAGGAAAAGGCGTGCTCAAAGCCTCATCCCAATTTGGAGTCACTCAAGACATCCTTGATTAAGGCAGCCGCCGATATTGACATGGACCTCGTTCGTGCTGCGATAGACGACTGGCCGCGCAGATTGAAGGCCTGTATTCAAAATCACGGAGGTCATTTTGAATAAACTTTAGTGTCATAAGAATCTATGTTTTGTTAAGTTCATTTTGGTATATGAATGGTTACATAATGAATAAACTTGTTTCAATTATTTTACATTAAACATGTGACAGAATTTATGACCTGACTAGGTATAAACAGCACGTTGATAACAAATCTAACAACGAAACACGTCTTACCACAGTATACGAAATCTCAGTACTTTTACATTATGAATCATTGATGGCTGATAAATAAAAGAGATCCTTCCGCTACACACGCTATCAAGTAAGAACAAAACAAAAGAAGCGATGCTGGTGGGGTTTAGGAAATACGTAACCAGGGGTCCATCAGTCGACCAGAAGGGAACTTTTTTGATACGGGCAAGTACAGTACGGGAGCGCTGATGTAAATTTACACACATGTATTACGTACTTAGCGGTGGTACGTCGCACCACCATCCTGTCGCGATAAAATGACTTAGCCATGACAACCTTTGGGAAAATTCAAACAATAATACTGAGTCTTAGACCTTAGTCTCAAAGCCACGTCCTTACGGATCCATCAGATCCAATAACCTTTGCATTAGACGCTCTAACACTAGGAGCAGGCTTAGGGACCCCGGTAACCGTACTCGTCGAACTCGACGAAGAGTTCGACGTGCAACCTAACCCATGAATCAGCTCGCTGAGTTTTTCGTCGGATCTTCTCAGCGGGTCGCGATTCCGATCCGGTAGTAGATTCATTCGCGAAGCAGCTGCTCTTGAGCTGTTAGGTCTCCATCGGAGGAGCTTGGGCAGCTGTTAGCAAATCCCACCCCTTCTGGCTGAACCTTTCTCGCCCACCTGTCCTGGNGACGAAGAGTTCGACGTGCAACCTAACCCATGAATCAGCTCGCTGAGTTTTTCGTCGGATCTTCTCAGCGGGTCGCGATTCCGATCCGGTAGTAGATTCATTCGCGAAGCAGCTGCTCTTGAGCTGTTAGGTCTCCATCGGAGGAGCTTGGGCAGCTGTTAGCAAATCCCACCCCTTCTGGCTGAACCTTTCTCGCCCAACTGTCCTGGTGAAACTGGAAAGGCCTCCGGGCCACCAGTAATCCTTCAATGACAAAAAAAGAAGTCTCAAAGGTGGGTGGAGGCATTCGCATAGTGATGTCTATGGGGTCCAGTAATGAGGTGTTAGGAGAATTCGTTCAACCATCAATGCATTAAAAAAAAAAAAATTTTTGGAAGTTATGTTGAAATATAATGGTATCAACCCTTACTGAAGGTAAAGTTATAAAAATATTTTCATCTGGCTCACTTTTGTACTTCCCTGGTACGATTAAGGTGAGATCAGTGAGAGCTGTGTCTGGTTTTCACCAATAGCTAGGTGATGGGCTACATGTGCCCATTGACCTTACCACTACTAATTATCAAAATTATCAGTTTGTCAGTAAGTAATGTCACCAAAATATATGAGATTTCATAAGAGGTTTATGTTAAGTGTTCTTTTAATATTTGCTTATTAAATACATATTGGTTATTCCACATAGCTTTGATTTCAGTAGAATACATTATAAGAGCAAAGAATAACTTTTTATTTTATTGCAATTATATGCGGATGGACGAGCTCACAGTCCACCTGGTGTTAAGTGGTTACTGGAGCCCATAGACATCTATAAAGTAAATGCGCCACCCACCTTGAGATATAAGTTCTAAGGTCTCAACTATAGTTACAACGGCTGCCCCACCCTTCAAACCGAAACGCATTACTTCTTCACGGCTGAAATAGGCAGGGTGGTGGTACCTACCCGTGCAAACTAACGAGAGGTCCTACCACCAGTAAAGGTCCTACCACCAGTACTTTTCTTTCATAGCCTTTACTCCTTCACCCTACTTTGTTACTTCATTCATTATTTTTTTTTATTACTCTGTGATTAATTAGTCTAATACTAAAATTACTTATTTCATAGGGACATGTAATTAGTATAAATGGAATAGTAACAATGTCAATAGTTTGTACTTGTCAATAGTTACGGGCACTAGCACACGATTCACTATAATTAGCGTATTTTCGTAAATTTGTTTCACATATTATTATGACAGTTGGATTCATTGCATGGGAATACTAAAATAGAAGATTATTATATAGGCTACTACAAATAAAAGATGCGGGGCGGATTAGTGGTAATATATACCTGCATATTCTGGTTAACAAATCAGTCTCCATTACATGGATCATACAATGATTTGATGAACAACTAATAACATTGCATTAAGTTCTGAATACTTCAGAGCATCAGTACAGTCCCACTGTATTCTTTTTTTCCATTCTAGATGAACTTTCCAGCTAGAAATATCTCACATGCCATAGACATTAGAACAAAACGAAAAACTGAATCTAAATTCCTGTCCCCTATGTTCCCTTCCCTTTTTATTAAGTTCATTTCAAAATCCGAGACAAAATAGTGTAGCCTCAAATTACCTGAATCTCACTGTACTGTGTACACATATATTACATTAGACTAGTGAGCAAATTATAATATCTAAGATACTAATTAATAATAGTTTAAAAAAACTAACAAAATACGCTTTTATAGAAAATCCACCCATATGGAAAACCTGACCATTAAAATAAGACACATGATTGCATCATGGCATTAATAGACAATAAAACCTACCCTCCCAGGTTCACAACATGCCCTACCAACAATTATAAAATTTTTAAATTTAACAGGTGCCATTTTTACTGTCGTTCAAAATTGTTAGCCAGATCCAATTTTACTAAGTAATTAGATTACTATACATTTTTTTTAGAAAAGTTTTCTAAAATGAACAAATATCATCAAACAATAAAAAGAGTTACACAATTACTTAGTAATAAAAACGTGGATACAGTATTATTTTACAGTTTCAAATATAAGTATATTTCTTCACTTTCCAGTTTTTAAATCTCTTATTTAATTATTTAACTCATTTTTCAGACCCAGTGATCTCAAATGATATATACAAATGTATCAAATGAATGATAGTACATACTATGTTGTTTATAAATATAATATAGATTTTATTTTAAAATTAATACCTCACTGTATATTGTAAGTTTATCCAATAGTATGCATACAATTTAGCAACCATTGTAAAATGAAATTTCAATTAAGTTCTTAGTATAGTCAACATCTGCAATGGAATAAGAAATAATTTCCTGGGCTATAACCCTGGTCAAGATTGGTTGATATTATGTTAAACTTAAAGTTGCTTCTAGCACCTTCAAGCAAAACCTCTCTTTCTGATAATCAATATTTTATAGATCAAGTTTACAGTTTTTGTTTTGTATGCTGGGTGGTTGATCTCATGGCCCGCCTGGTGTTAAGTATTTACCGGAGCCCAAAGAAACCTACAATGCAAATGTCGCTACACACCTTGAGATATGAGTTCTAATGTCTCAACAAAAGTTAAATGATTAAAACAAAATATGCTTTAATACAACAAAAATATTATTCAATAGTAACTGTATTGTTGGGAATCACACAGTAAATTTAAAACACTAATAAAATGACAGTTTTGATGTAGGATATGCGACAATATAAATGTAATTTACGTATGAACAATTCTTCATCGATATTCAATCAATTTAATTTAATTGTATTGACTGACTCACTCTATTAAGGAGTACTNCTACAATGCAAATGTCGCTACACACCTTGAGATATGAGTTCTAATGTCTCAACAAAAGTTAAATGATTAAAACAAAATATGCTTTAATACAACAAAAATATTATTCAATAGTAACTGTATTGTTGGGAATCACACAGTAAATTTAAAACACTAATAAAATGACAGTTTTGATGTAGGATATGCGACAATATAAATGTAATTTACGTATGAACAATTCTTCATCGATATTCAATCAATTTAATTTAATTGTATTGACTGACTCACTCTATTAAGGAGTACTTAATACTAATGCAAAACAGACGGAAAATATGCTGAGACTGTTTGACATTTCTTTATCGAATCGAATGAATACTGATAAGAATAATTCTTTGGTTCGTAATTAGCTTTCAAGACGACACACCAAAGATTCGGTACGAAAACCCGTGGGCGAGCTGTCAAGTTTCAGGATAATGCCGTAAAGTAAAAAAATGAGATATAACAGGTAATAATATGTTTTAATCCTATTAATCTACCAAACTCACCGTAAATCTCCTTAATTTCGTTGTCGCCAGCATTATCACAATGAACACACAAAATAAATATACCAAAAATGGCTCCTACCGAGTAATGAAAATACATCTTAGAATCACTATACACACGTTACAGACGTGCGTATTATTCTTAAATACTACTTATATACCACATTTTCACTTTGTTATCTGATTAAAACGGAAATAATGACGTTAATAAGTCATTTATATCGTCTTAAAAGTATCAATAAAACTTCCATCAAGCGAGCGAGACCCAACCGTCTGTCATTTTACTTGTCAATAGAATAAACAACTAATGTTGCCAATTACTGTCTGTGAAGCTTACATGAGAAATTAAGAATACCCAATATGTTTATAACTCCAAATTAGTAATACGAATATTTTTGAGCTCTTAAATTACAATGTTTCCATAAACTTTATTATATATTGTAGTCGTCGTGACCAAAAAGATAAAACGTCCGGTGGATTCGTGTGTAGCGATGCATCGGTGTGCGGATCCCGACGGCAGGTACCAATTTTTGTAATGAAATACGTACTTGACAAATGTTTCATGATTGACGTCCACGGTGAAGGAATAACACCGTGTGATAAAAATGAAACCCGCAAAATTATAATTTGCGTAATTACTAGTAGTAGGACGTCTTGTGGATCCGCACAGGCAGGTTTTTTTTTCCTACCTAAGCTGATAGACTTGAGAGGCCATATCAGCGTCGTCTTAACTAGTAGGTGAGCTCACGAGGCTCAAGCCTGATGGCGTTGCTTACACGAACCCTAGCAAGAGCCGTGCTTCACAGAATCTACCATCGGATCGGAAACGCGACCCACTGAGAAGATCCGGCGAGAAACTCAGTGAGCTGTGTCTGAGGGTTAATTTACTCGTCAAGCCCTTCGTCACAAGCGACGGGTTCGATGAGAACGATGACCGGTGCTTGAGGTACCTAAAAGCACCGTTAGTGGATCGGGAGGATCCGAAGTGACGTGTTTGGGGCGATGTCGACTGCTTTCCATTCTTTCCGCAGGATCGGGATTTTTTTTTCTTAGAAGGGTGGACGAGCTCACAGCCCGTCTGGTATTAAGTGGTTACTGGAGCCCATAGACATCTACAACGTAAATGCGCCACCCACCTTGAGATATAAGTTTTAAGGTCTCATACAGGTGGTACAGGTACCTCAGGTATAGGGGCAGCCGTTGTAACTATACAACGGCTGCCCCACCCTTCAAGCCGAAACGCATTACTGCTTCACGGCAGAAATAGTCGGGGTGGTGGTACCTACCCGTGCGGACTCACAAGAGGTCCTACCATCATGGTCCTACCAATGCGGGTAGGTACCACCACTCTGCCTATTTCCATTGCCATAAAGCAGTAATGCGTTTCGGTTTGAAAGGCGGGGCAGTATTAAAAGTAAGACCCTTACAACTCTTGTCTCAAAGTTGGCATTTACGTTGTAGATACATAACACCAGGTAGGTCGTGAGCCCGTCCACCCAAATAAGCAAAAAAAAAAAATATTTTGGAAATCAAAATCGATTATATCATTTTTATAAAAAAAAAATTGTAGAATTATAATTATAATAATTTATACATCATCACCCTGTAAGAATTTTCACAAAAGGCATAAATTTAGTTATGTCCGTCTTTAAGAAAGACTCTACCGTTTTAATCAGGATTATGGCAACCATTGTATTGGGGCATAGGCTTAGTCAATAACAATACCCAATAAATTATAAACCGCAATTGTCTACACTAAACGATCATCTGAATCATCATCTTAACATATAGATATTCACCTAGATTTATTAAAAGGTTATTTTTTTTTTGTCATCTTAATAGTTATAGCAGTGATTTAAAGAAAAATAAAATCTCTCCAGTATGTATCATAGACCTGACTTCAGTGGTATGTATATATTATGAATAAATTCTCTCCAGTATATAATGTGAAATATTTTGGTGTTGAAATGTCTTGCTACTAATAAAAGTTTGTGAATGTCACTGTCACCATCAGTAATACCTACGTGAATCATTTTGTCGTAAAAATGGTAAAATCAAGTAATTCTTGCTGGCAACACTTCTCGGTACACTAGCGGATTGTTTGGTCGGCTTTGGGTGTCAGCCGCTTTGTAATTTCAGTGATAAATAAAGAAATGGACAGTGTAATTTTTGTTTAAGTGAATAGAACATGATTTAATTGTATGGTTATGTGATTATTAAAACGATACGCTGTTTAGTTTACATGAAAGACAGGTACTTCCGCCATGACAATGGGTACTGTGGTCGGGAAGTGTTCCTTCGCGTTTTTAGTTTATTTGGCGTGTATTGAACTTTTGTATCCTGTTTTGGGTAAGTTTGGTAATTTCCTAGATATAATTCATAACTGAAAAACGTCAAATCGGCTTTATATAGTACAAAAATGGTGAGAACATTTCAAACAAGGATGAATTTTTTATTTAAGGAAAAGCGCATTTTGTACTATAAACTTATTTATAAATTAGGATAATTACAAAAGAGTCTCGATTACATTATACTGATATTTTCATTTTATTTGAGTCAGAACAAACTAACTAAGGAACACTACAAGATATGAATGTTAGTATGAACTTCTTTAATCAGGAAGTAATAGATATATTAAGAAAAAATAAATTGATATTAGTCACAGGACAACAGCCAGTTTAAAATATATGAAATAACAGCAGTAGGCGGTGTTTTGGTTGTCCTTCTGACAGCCTTAACTTCCATGAGCGATGGTGACTACTTACCATCAGGTGGGTTGTATACTTATGCGCCTACAATGTCCATAAATAAAAGTGTAATTCAATAAAATTTGTGAATATTTGTTTTCATTCTTCATATATCAGCGAAACCAAATAATTTATTTGATTTTTAATAAAGGAGGCAATGCAGTTCACTATTTCCATTCAGAAGTTATTATCGGGTTCAGGTATATTAAATGCATTTATCCTGCAGTACTACTACAAGTGAAATTTGGATTGAATAATATAAATAGACTAAAGTTGAATTTTTAGTTTTCAATTATTTTATTGTATATTGGATCTGCAAGTTCAGGGACAACCCGGTGTTAAGTGAATGCCACCCTCCAGGTTGAGATTTGAGCTCAAATATATTGTATAACTGCTGTCCAATGGTTCATATTGAAAAAGAAAAAAAAAAGTTTTGTGGTAGAAAACTTGAGTATTATCTACCAGTAGTAATGTAATTTTGATCAGTTGTTATTCTTACATCATGAAACATGTTTGTGAACATCTGTTCAATAGAACAGAACTAGATAAAATTGGTACCTGCCTGTGTGATTTAAGCACCAACATAGTTGAGTTTCTCGATATAAGTACACGTGGTGAAAGCAACTTGCATAAGTTTTATTCAGAATTAGTGGTTTCCACAGTCATAGACAGATATAGATGTAACTATACTTCAGACCTTAGAACTTATATCTCAAGGTGTGTGCCGGATTTACCTCATAGACGTCTATGGGCTCCAGTAACCACTTAACACCAGGTAGGCTGTGAGCTCGTCCATCCATCTAAGCCATAAAAAAAAGATAGAAATCTGAAGATCATTACTCATCTGAATTTTCTAGATGAATAATGCAATAAAAATGAGTCGTCTATTATCAAAGGTGGCAATCTGTGCATTTGGACAAAAAAATGTTAATGATATGTCAATACAGATTGATTTGAATATAATCGTCTCCTTCAAAGAATACGGTTCAAAAACTGCATTAAATAAAGGTTAATGCTTAACCTGTTATTTATCTAAGATGTCGTTCAGAAGAGTTTTGTGACTGCCAATGGAATACAAAGTCAATAATTCGTTTTTCTGATTTACCAATAATTGTCCAAAAGTCACATTGCCGGCTTTGATAATAGTCGACTCAAATACAACAATTTTTGTCAGTAATACATATATTAAGCAACACAAACTGCTTTAAAATGATTGTGTTATCATATCAATTTGACTTTGAACAAATCGGTCACTGCCTGTATAATAAGCATGTATTTAAATAAAAAAAAACCGATGATGCAATGAGTGAGTGTAGAACATTGAAGATCACACATTTTTTTGAAAATGATGATTCACTTTAGGTTATTATGTGATCTTTGTGGCTTTTTAGCTTACTTTGTATTAGTTTTGGATATTCGTAACACATGGATTCTAAAGAATTATCAGAGCTGATAGTAATTACAACGTGAATATTGCTGCTCATCTTTGCATGTAAGATTGTTTTAATTACATTAGTAAAACAGCTCTCTTCTTTAAACTGCAAAGTATGATTTGGTCATAAATATCTTTATCTGACTATTCTTTGGCTTAAAAATGTCCTTTAATTCACAGCTGAAGACAATGGAATTAGTTTAACAGCAAAAGGTGAAATCGGTAATGAATCAAATATTACTTGTGTTGTGCCCCTAGAAAATGCTACTGTTGAGTGGCAGTTTCAAGGAGAATCACTCAAAAAAGATAACAGGTAAGCTTGATGCTATATTATATTTTTGTATGTATGTTCGTGGTTGAACCCCATTGTCAATATCACTATGCTGAAACAACAGAATCTGAAAAACCTGAATTTACTGCACGTCATTCATGTAGTAACTAAGAAAGTTTATTGAATAAAGAAAATACTAGGATTTTTTTATTGATGGTACCATGGTGCCTCCTGTGGCCCACTTGATGGTACTGTGCTCATTGACATCAGCAAGCAGCAATTTGAACATTGCACTAAAGTATTACAATTGTCAACTATGAATGCGTGATGGAAGGTTGTATTGTGTGTCCAAAAAGATGAGTAGCCTACTGATTACTATACTCCATTTATTTCTGCAGAGAAACAGCAACCTTCAATGTTATGTCTTTTGGTTTGTGGCTGTGTGATGCCTATAGGCTCCGGTAACCACTAAACCACCACCATGACGTGGGTGGTGGGCTAATTTACCCATCTCTCCAAAATACCTGCTTCCAGAATACGATTTCTAAAGAAGCTTTTGTTTGTTATATTCTAGACTACACATCACGGCATCTCAAGGTACACTGTCGAGGAAAGATCAAGATGGCTCATTGCAGAAGACTACAATTTCCACAATCATCATAACCAATACTACATCAGATTATGAAGGGAATTATACTTGTATAGCCAAGCAAGGAACCGAAGGACCCAGTATAAAGGAGTCTAGATTTCTGGACCTCAGTTTCCCAGGAAGGCTCATAAACACAACTAAAAGTCCTATCCGTGAAAATGCTACTAATCACAATAATGTCACTCTGGAATGCATATTTGAAGGTCAGATTTCGTGTAAATTATAATAATTAAAACAAATCTTTCTTTCAATAAATCAATCAATTTTTTTTATTGCTTAGATGTGTGGACGAGCTCACAGCCCACCTGGTGTTAAGTGGTTATTGGAGCCCATAGACATCTACAACGTAAAATGCGCCACACACCTTGAGATAGAGTTCTAAGGTCTCAGTATAGTCATATATTTGTAATTGGCTATTTATTAGTACCGTTTTACATTTAAATTAGCAGTTCAGTGTGAAAATTATACTGATAAACTGTTATACAAATGTCTCGATGGTGCAGTACTTAGCGGTACTGACTGTTGCACTGAGGGTCGTGGGTTTGATTCCCACATCAGGCAAACATTGTGTGATGAACAGATTTTTTTACTCTCTGGGTGTTTATTATCTATATTTAAACATATAAGTATATTTATCAGTCTCTGGCCCCTGTAAAACTGGGAATCCTAAATTGGGACTGGATGACCATGCATGACTTGTTTCCAGTTATTATTATTATTATAAATGAGACTTCTGATGACTCAAGTAGCTAGTATTCTTCTGGTGATGTGCCTGGTAAAAAGCACTAGAAATGACATGAGCTGCTACTGCTGCTATTAATAAAGTACTTTTCAGATTGTTTTTTAATTGGTTTCTGTTAGTTGAAGGATTTTCTTATAATATTGGTGGACAATAGATTGTGAAACACACATAATATTTACAGTTTATAAGCCTGGAACGGTTGTGTGGTCGAAGCGTGGCTCGGAAGACGACACCAGCAACCTGAACGATATAAAACAAGAGAATATAAACCTTAAACAAGTGAAGAGCTCCGTCGTGGTCCGCATCCGGAACGCGGACAACGACGACGGCTCGTACGTCTGCGAGGTGGACGACCGCGTCACGAGCAGGCGGCTGTCCGGCGTCATCGACATCCACGTGTACGCGATGCCGGTCGTGGCCGTGGACAAGGCGGTCGCCGTCAACACCACCGAGGTCTTCCTCAACTGGACGGTCAAGTCCTACAGGCAGAAGATCGCGAACTACACCCTGATGTATCGCGTGAACTCGTCCAACGAAACGTTTCGGTTTTGCCGCGAACCGATAGACGTGAACAACACTTCGTTTGTGCTGAACGACCTGAACGCCTCCACGGAATACCAGCTGGTCCTGCAGGTCACCACCGCCTACGGCACGAGCAAGTCCAAAAACGTGATCGTGAGAACTTTGGACAAGGAACCGGTGTTTGTGCCGAACATTTCTATTAACGGTTTTTCCGCGACGTCAGTGACGATAGGCTGGCAACCCCCGCCCGAAGAAATATCGTCTCTGATCCACTACTACCTGTTAGAGGCGAGGAAGAAGGACGAGAACTCAACGAGGCGAGCCTACCACTCCGGAGGCATCATGAACCTGCCCTACATGTTCGACAACTTGGAGCCTCACAGCACTTACATATTTCGGGTGAGTTGTATTGGCAGCACATAAGTTTATCTGTCCATTATAATTTGTATGTTTTGGGTCTTTCCAGTTCTTGGAGAACANCACTACTACCTGTTAGAGGCGAGGAAGAAGGACGAGAACTCAACGAGGCGAGCCTACCACTCCGGAGGCATCATGAACCTGCCCTACATGTTCGACAACTTGGAGCCTCACAGCACTTACATATTTCGGGTGAGTTGTATTGGCAGCACATAAGTTTATCTGTCCATTATAATTTGTATGTTTTGGGTCTTTCCAGTTCCTGGAGAACATAAATAATAAGATGGTACTGTACTGGTGGTAGGAACTCTTGTGAGTCTGCGCGGGTGGGTAGCACCACTCTGCCTATTTCTGCCGTGAAGCAGTAATGCGTTTCGGTTTGAAGGGTGGGGCAGCCGTTGTTACTTGAGACTTCAGCACTTATTCTCAAGGTGGGTGGCGCATTTACGTTGTGGATGTCTATGGGCTCCAGTAACCACTTAACACCAGGTGGACTGTGAACTCGTCCACCTTGGGTTGGGTTGGCGGTATTGCTGGTGTCTCAGACATTTGTCCAATGGGTTGGCGGTTTTGCTGGTGTCTCAGACGTTTGTCCAGTGGGTTGGCGGTATTGCTGGCGTCTGAGAGGTCTGTCCAGGCGCAACCTGGAGCGCGTTAGTGTGGCCGCAGGTGCGCGCGTGCTCGGAGATGACGCGGCGCTGCGGGCCCCGCTCGGCGGACATGCAGGCGGCCACGCTGGACGGCACGCCGGGCCGCCCCGCGCGTCTCCGCCTCCGCTGCGGCGCGCGCTCCCTGCGCGTGATGTGGGAGCCGCCCGAGCGACCCAACGCTGAGATCAAGGGCTACATGGTGAGCGACCCCCAAAGCCACTTAGAACAGGATTTGTCGGCGTCCCGATTTTCAATCTCTTTAGAGGCTGGAGATTTTAAGCTTTTGGATGAAAGGAAAGACGGATAATCCCTGGAAATTTACGAGCCAAATATAAATGCTTGTCGTTTTAGTAATGTGAACTTTGACGAAAGGCGTATGTCACGTAATGGTCACAAAGCAAAAACTTTATTTTCATGCTTATTCCTAAACGAAGTACATTCACTCATATTAAACAAATTAAAATTTTGCGGGTTTCATTTTTATAACACGATGTTATTCCTTCACCGTGGAAGTCAATCGTTAAGTACGTATTTCATTAGAAAAATTGGTACCCGCCTGCGTGATTCAAACACGGGCCCAGTCACATCGCTTGATACGAGATGTGTTCCACTACAGTAGGCACCACACACGGAAAACATATAAATTATAGATAATCTATGACAAAATAATTTTCAAACAGGAAAAACTAACGGTATCTGAGGTTTGTCTGATTTGGGTTTTCATTTTTATGATAAAAGGATCCCGTCGTTATACTTAGTCTGGCCATAAATACTGTTACAAAGAAAAACAAAACAAAATCTATGGCAAATAACATTTATTACTTTTACAGTGTGTTAGTTTAATATAAAACAATTTAAAGTATAAAAAGCTTATTCGAAGTGGTCTCCATTGGCTGCAATACAGTCCTTTAAACGTTGAGGCCAGTTATCAATAGAAGCACGCATTCTTTCCATGGGAAAATTTTTCACTGCCAATCGTACGGATTGTTTTAGGGACTCCAAATTATCATGGCGTTTAGAGCAAGCCGTACTCTCTAAAACTGACCATAAATCATAATCCAGCGGATTAAGATCGGGACTAGACAACGGCCAGTCTTCAGCTCTGATGAAGTCCGAAACGTTCGTTTCCAACCAAGACTGCGTAGACCGAGCTTTATGACCTGGCGCCGAGTCTTGCTGGAAAGACCATTCTTGATTATTGAACATGGTGTTGTTAAGGGGCTTCACTACCTTCTCAAGAATGGTATCTTGATACACTTGTGCCGATGTTTTGATACCTTTTTCACAAAAGTATGGCCCAGTCACTCCTTCATAGCTAATACCCTACCAAACCATCACTGAAGTCGGATAGTGCCCACGTTGCACTCTGTCGACTAATTGGGAAGCTTCCTTAGAGCTTTGAGCATAAATACGGTCATTTTGTT